>CACSLK010003174.1:5554068-5577245 GCA_902706635.1 Striga hermonthica
CACGAAAAATCCGATTAAAGCCCTTAAGTCTTAATTTTTATTAAGTATGGGTTTTATGTTAAATTCGAGTAGTGAGATATATTATTGATATATTATCTCGCTTAAATGTATGTGTTTGAGGAGTCGAGCCCTCATCCTACGTACTTGTGATTGTGTGCTATTTTTCTACCGAGCTATCCAGGTGGGTTTACTTATAAAATTGTCTATGCCATACTTGTTGTTTAATGTTTAGTTGGTATGACCAATGTATGAAAGTGAACCATGTGGCCTACCGATGTGAGCTGTTACGGCCGTCGGTACGGTTGTCCCCATCGAGTTACGGTACGGTTGCCCTTGCGAGGCAAGTCTCTTTAAGACCTAATGAAAGGTTGTGTTCGTTACAGTGGCACGCACTCCCGTCGTTAGGGTTTATGCATCCCCTTTCCGCGGCTAATGATAGATGTGCACATGAGTGAGTTATTGTTATGATTGTTAGGAGATGAGACATGATGATGATTGATTTATATTTATGCTGCGACCATACCATCTTTACATGTTATTATGTGCATAGTAGTGAGCAATACTTTATCATTTGTGCTCATTCCCACCTGCTCTTCACGGATGCAGGTTAAGCAGTGGCCGGGTGACGGGACGAAGGACGAGTGGTGGTCTATTATTTGTTTCGTTTTGCTTCCACTTTAATAATATGGTCGTTATGAACCTTTCTATGATTTGGACATGTGAAAACTGTTTTCGAACTATGTTTTGATGTTTGAAAATATTTTGGAAAACCTTTTATGAACCTTGAATAATCATGGTGTTTGATTTATGAAGTTTCAGTTGTTCATATGGGATATTATGTTGAGGTGTGAATCAGGTTAATGAAAACCTTGTGAAAAATCGGGTTTATGAATCTCCGTAAGTCCAGATAAGACTTAGACTAAGTAAATTGTGTTGGTTAATGCCCTTGATTTCGAAAAAGAATTCGAAAAATTTGTTCTGATTTCTTTGAAATTCTGGAATTTCTTTAAAAATCAAAGTTGGGTGTTACATGTGGGATCCTGGTTCACCGTGTCATGGTCGATACTGGGGCCTACTCAAGCATTTTGATGCTAAAAGCCTTTAATAAAATGGGTCTCGACCCAGCGGATATCCGACCTTGTAATGATCAAATACATGGGTTTAACGGAAGCATCTCAAAACCCATCGGCGAAATCACTCTGCCTGTCAGATTTGGCACGCCCGAACATGTAACCAAGCTTGTTATGGAGACCGTTAAAATTCTTGACATCAACAACGAGTATAACGCGATCATCGGAAGAAATGCTCTGTACAAGCTCCGAGCTGCGGTTTCTATTTTTCATTATGCACTTAAATTCCCGACGACACGCGGTGAAGGAACACATTATGGAGATCAAAGAGAAGCTCGAGAAATTATCACTTTCACACCGTCCACCGGAGTCCATTCTGCCACTTCGGTCAACGAAGGAAATTCCTTGCCATCAGTCACTTCAGACAACACAATTTTCGAGGAACCGAGTCATGAAGTCGTTGTCCCTGTAACTTCCGACCCTTTATCTGAGGACCGAGGTAGGCGACCCGAAAAAGAACCAATCCCAGAAGAAGATGAATTGGACCCAAGAACTCAATTCAAAGAGAAAAGCCGAAGTGATCGAGCCGAACCCGGGGAAGAAGTGGAGCTAATTTATGTCGACGAGCTGACATGTCAAAAGTCGTTGCGCATTGGGAGTCATCTCCAAGAACCTCTCCGGTCTGAACTCATCTTGTTTCTTAGAAGTAATTCTGATGTTTTTGCTTGGAAACACGAAGACATGAAGGGCATCGACCCCGGTGTTGCTAGCCACAAGTTAAATCTTGATCGAACTGTCCGACCAGTTGTTCAAAAGCGAAGAAAGCTGGGACCGGATCGTCAGAAAGCATTGGAGGAGGAAGTCAAGAAACTCATAGACAACAGGCTCATTAAGGAAGCCAAGTATCCGACATGGGTCTCAAAACCAGTCCTCGTCAAGAAAAGCAATGGCCTTTGGAGGTTATGTATTGACTTCTCCGACCTAAATAAAGCGTGCCCAAAGGACAGTTACCTGCTTCCGCACATAGATTACATGGTTGATGCCACCTCGGGACACGAGCTAATGAGCTTTATGGATGCTTATTCCGGTTATAATCAAATTCCCATGGATCCCAAGGACTCGGAGCACACCTCGTTCTATTCTGCCCGAGGCTTATACTGCTATAAAATGATGCCCTTCGGATTAAAAAACGCCGGAGCTACTTATCAGCGTCTCGTCAACAAGATGTTTGCCAATTTGATAGGACATACCATGGAAGTCTACGTAGACGATATGTTTGTCAAGTCGGTGAACGCCTCCGACCATGTCACACATCTTCAGGAAATGTTCAACATTCTTCGGTCTTATTCCATGGTCTTAAATCCAAAGAAATGCACCTTGAGAGTCGAGTCTGGGAAATTCCTAAGTTACATGGTCAGTCAACGGGGAATTGAGGCCAATCCAGCCAAGATCAAAACCATTCAAGATTTAACTCCCTCGACCTCGGTCAAGGGTGTTCAAGCCTTAACTGGCCGACTTGCCGCACTTAGTCAGTTCATATCCAAGTCTAGAAATCGTTGCAAACCTTTTTTCGAAGCCATCAAAAAACGAAAACGTTTGAATGGACCGAAGAATGTCAGAAAGCACTCATCAGCATTAAAGAAACTCTCACATCCAATCCGACGTTACGGAAGCCAAGCACAGAGAAAATGTTGTTCTTGTACCTCGGAGTTAGCGAAACAGCAATCAGCGCCGTCTTGATACGCGAAGAAGGAGCGCTCTAATCGCCCATTTATTATGTCAGCAAGGCCCTTCATGATGCCGAACTTCGCTATCCTCCTATGGAAAAACTAGCCTTCGCCCTCGTCACTGCCGCTCGAAAATTGTGACCTTATTTTCAAGAGCATTCCATAACTGTTCGCACTTCGTATCTACTACGACAGGTCCTACACCGACCTGACACCTCGGGGCGAATGATAAAATGGGTCGTCGAACTCGGACAGTTCGACATCCACTACCAACCGACGACAGCAATCAAAGCACAAGTCCTGTCCGACTTCATTGCCGAATTCACTCCGGCTGTGGGGTTGTGTAACGACAACCAACCGTGGGTCCTCTATATCGATGGGTCCTCCACAGCAAACCAAGCAGGTGCCGGGATAGTTTTAGCTAACCCGAAAAACTGCTTATTCTGTCATTCGGTTAAATTTCTATTTCCCGCCACTAATAACGAGGCCGAATATGAAGCTTTGCTATCTGGACTGAATTTAGCCGAATCCATGAACGTGAAGCACCTTAAAGTCTTCTCAGACTCACAACTCTTAGTCAATCAAATCAATGGTGCGTATGAAGTCAAAGAACCTCGGCTGTCTCCATATCTATCCTTAGCGAAACAGAAGTTATCAAAATTCTCTGTCGACGTCGAACACATTCCCCGAACTCTTAATGTACAAGCAGATGCATTGTCCCGACTAGCCTCGAGTACCGGGATGAAGAGTATGGAGTATGTCCAGATTGGCCAACAAGAACAATCGTTGACCTTCCTTCCCGAAGTTGTAACCACCAATCCGGCAACATCACTAAAACCTCCGACTTGGATGGATCCTATTATTCAATACTTGGAAACTGGGGCCTTACCTCTGGACCCTAAAGAAGCTCGGGCGCTTCGGATTCGAGCAGCTCGATACACTCTGGACAACGGAACCTTATTCAAAAGAGGGTATTCGGTCCCACTTCTAAAATGTTTGACTGAATCCGAATCGCGATATTTTCTTGAAGAAGTGCACGAAGGTATTTGTGGAAGTCACCCCGGTGCACAAGCCTTATCCTACAAGATTTTGCGACAAGGATATTACTGGCCGACCTTAAAAACCGATGCTGCCTCATGGGTCCGGAAATGTCCGAAGTGCCAACTGTTTGCACCCAACATTCATCAATTTCCTGAAGAACTCAAGTCGGTCTACAGTCCATGGCCTTTCGCCACATGGGGGATTGACCTCATCGGTCCCGTACCAACCGAAAAAGACGGCGTCCGATTTGCCATAGTTGCGGTTGACTACTTTACTAAATGGGCTGAAGCCGAACTATTGGCCACGATAACCGAACAAAAAGTTGTTGATTTTATATGGAAGTCCATCATTTGCCGTTTCGGAGTACCAAACTCAATTATCACTGACAACGGTCGACAGTTCGAAGGTAAGCGGCTTGAATCTCTGTGCGAGGAATACAACATCAAACACTTCTTCTCTTCACCTTACCATCCACAATCGAACGGTCAAGTTAAAGCTGTTAATAAGCTCATAAAGAATGGCCTCAGGGTTCGACTTGATGCTGCCAAATGAGCTTGGCCAGAAGATTTGTCGCACGTCCTATGGGAATATCGAACAACTACAAGGACGTCCACCGGCGAAACTCCGTTTTCACTAACGTACGGTTCAGAAGCTGTGGTCCCAGTCGAACTCAGTGCACCAACTTACCGGATTCAGCATTTCACCGAAGAGTCCAACTCGGACAACATGAAAGCCAATTTGGACCTACTTGAAGAACATCGTGCTCGCTCCGAACTCAAAAATGCCGCTTACAAATAAAGAAGTGAAAGATATATCAACTCCAAACTCAAACCTCATTCTTTCCAAGTTGGAGATCTAATCCTTAAACGGATCATGGGGCCAGACCCCGGTCCACTGAAACCGAAGTGGGAAGGACCTTTTCAGATCATTGAGATCTTACCCCGCGGAGCATACCGGATTGCTCATCCTGATGGAACTCCACATCAATACCCATGGAATGCTGTATTCCTAAAGAAGTTCTACCAATGAATGATCCGAAGTCGAACGGACAACTCCCTATTGATAGTTCCTCCTTTTGACTTTCTGAAGGAACGAAACCACTCTTGTGATGTAATGAAAGTTTGAAGATTTTCACTTTTGAAATCCGAGCAACAGCTCGGTACCGATGTAAAATATTTTGACACTCGGTTCTATTAATATTTTGTACCGATGTAAACATTGCGACACCCGGTCTCGCTAATGCCCCGTAATACATCCAAATGCCACGCATGGTTTGGTTGGGGTTGAAGCTCGTCCACGTCACTTCAGCAAACATGATTTGACGGGTCCCGCTAACAACCGAATAAGAAATAAATAACTCGGTTGGGACCACTTCATAATCAGACTCTGACGAAGTTCGGTGAACCCTATTTGTCTTATGCACGGCTCGGAATGTGTTAAGTTTCTGCAAGTTCTTAGTAAGTTTGCATACCGACTTACACTATTAGCCGAATTCATTAAAAAAGATCAATGTGGAACTCGGAATTCATTTTTATCAAAAAAAGCCCACAACCCGGTTAAAAATATGTATAAATCCAAGTTGGAAGGCAAGTCTTATATATGCACCGAGTTTGTTACACTTGGTCTAGAAATTGCTGACTTTGCACTGCGAAATATATAAAAATAAAATCATGCAAATATTCTTAATTTATATCAGAAAGTCGGGAAATTTCATGATTACATATTTCCTACTAAGGATGTCAACACTCTGACACCCCGATTACTTACTTGAAACATAATAAGCTAAAAATATAAAAACACAAGTATTCGAAAGCTTCAAGTAGCATCATCTTTATCATCTCCATCTCGGCCGCTACCGCTACCCTCACCGGCTTCTGCTTTTGAAGATAATTGCTTCTGGAATCGCTCCAAAACAGCTACTTCTTTTGCCTTGGCCACGACATCAATAGCTGCATCCGACACCGGGACGAACTCGTTGCGGGGATCTTGCGCTTCGTCGGATTCGCATTCCACCAAGGGGACAACTTTTAGTATATCGACCTCCTTGTCCGTTGACTTGGCCTTCTCCTTGATGTAAGCCTTGACCTTGCTCCGAATTTGCTCGGGGGTCATATCGTCAAAGTTTTGCTCCACCTCCACATCGGCAAGAGTCACGACATAGATAACTGCCAGCTCTTTTCTCTTCTCCTTTTCTCCCTTAAGAATCATGTTAACGTAAGCACGTCGGAGAAGAGCTGTCCTTTCTTCGGTGAGAGGAGGAAAATCGGGGTTCACTGCCATCTCCTTAGCCCGACGGAGCATCCATTCGCAAAATTCCCGCTCATCTTCATCAGCCTCCACGTGCATGCCTCTCCATATCAATGCCATATTTTTTGATCTTGTGGAATAAGAAAAAGCGCAGCTCATCGATATCGTAATAACCGGCGTTATATCGCTCGACCACCCAACGGAGGTTAATGCACGTGTTCATCTCCATTTCAAGATCAGGGCCAACCCCATCATTCACTTTGGTGTCTGCGACCTCCCCCTCGACAACCTCACCGAGCTGAGTAGCTGCAACCTCGGGGAACAGACTATTTTCCCGCCTAAAAACCGATCTCATACATAGTCTCACCATATGATGACTTATCTTTCTAAAGTTTGGCCATCTCCATCTAATGAGCATCCCACTGACGAGACACAAGTTCACGGACCTCGGTGCATTCTTTACGAGCTTCATCATGCTCAGCTTTTTCACAGCTTCCCTTCTACTTCCTCGGCGTTGGCATCCAACGCCTTAGAATGCTGTTCGGCGAAGGCAAGGCGCTCCCTAAGCTCAGCCACCTCGGCTAGACAAGCTTTCTTCTCCTCGGACAACGCCGAGATCTCTGCCTGCGCCACCTCTAGTTGTGAAGTTTGTTCAGAAATTTTCTCCTTTAGATCGGCCTCTGCCTTAACCGCCTCTTCCTTCAGAGACACAATCATAGCATCTCGTGCAGCAATGATATCCCTTTTCCCGTCCAGCTGCACTGCTATTCGGCTATGATCATCTTCAGCAGCGACTAAGCTTACCAGGGCTCGGCCCAAGCACGCTTTAGCGTAGCTTAATTTGTCCATACTCGACAAGGAAGATACCCCCACTTCGAATTTGGGGTCCCACACCATTAATGGAACACGGGCTGCACTTCTTGCATTTTCCGGCATCTCTATCCTCGAAGACATGTGCGGAGATTGACTGATTGAAAAGTAGTAAACCACTCCTCAACCACACCTTCGGGCACCTTCACATTCGCAGCTCTCTTGTCGTCGATTGATAAAAACGACTTCTCGAACAAGGGAGATCCATCGATGCTCTTCTCCGCAGCCCGACGTCTAGAGTCATGCTTCTTTTTAGATCTCTTCTCCACTCCAAAAGAAGCTCCAACATCAGACATTTTCACTAATTTTCTTTTCTTTCTCTTCTCTGGCTGTGTGGACTTCACGGACTTCGGAGGGGATGATTGTTTCTCCGGCTCTTCTCTCGGCACCTCGGAGTGTGTAAGCTCAGCCACGGCCAACTCGGTTCCCATCACATTTGGCTCGGGCTCAGCTTGATTAATTGCAGCAGCATTCACAACTGGCAACACCTCGGTAGGTATAACCTCTTGCTGAGACATTGGACTTTCTGAGACAGCCGCCGACGTTGCACTTGCCCCCACTTCGGTTAATTTCTTACCAGTGGTTTTCTGGCCAACGGTCCTCTTCACCAAAGCACGGACTAAATCTCGCCTCATATTGCTAGTCAATCGTAAATCGCGGCTCTTACCAAACTTTGATTGCAGATCCTTATTCGGATAATGACGTCTGAAGTCTTTGGCTTCTTTAACAGTTCGGTAACCTAAAAAACCGAGTAACAGATAGTATACTGCACCAAGACATAAGACAAACAAAGTCATCAACAATTATTTCACGTGCATTGATATATTGGTAAAAACACAAGGCATCAAATTTCTCTTATCGGGGTCGAATTTAAAAGTAGAGACTCCGAGAGACAGACCAGCAGCTTCGAGCTTCCAGTCTACCACGAGTTTTCTATAGTCTCGGATGTCTTTACCAAGGTCGGCAAGCACAAGTAACTTCCTGCCGAACTCCGGACTGAGTTTCGGCTTCTTCTGCTTCGTCTCTTTTTCTACAAAGGGTAAAAGTTCCAACCTGTTAGTACACAGAACAAAACCGACATCAGAGAAATATACAAGGAATAAAGAACAAAATAAACTCACTTGCTCCAGAATGAATATTCATCGGAATTGTCATCCTGTCGATCCGAGGTTCATGTAAAAAACTCTCCGATTGCCATTCTCCTCCAACCCACCGCCATTCTTCCTGAAACCATGGAGGGTTTCTGGGATGTCGGTTATTATCTCACCGACCTGAAGACCATGTTGCGGTTTTGCCCCAGCAAAGAAACAGCATGAAGACTCCGCCACTCTCCTCTTCGGGCTCTTTTTGAAGGCGTAGATACTCCTTACTTCGTCACACGATTGTAACCCTTCACCCCGTTCGTGTAGCAACACCATCAAACCAATTATCTTCTTCCAACTGTTAGGGGTAATCTGGCACAACGGTAACCCCCAACTTCAGAGATATTCCGTAATTAGATTCGGCAACGGAAATCTCAGTCCCGACCTTAGACTCTCCGCAAAAACACCAACACAACTCGGAGGAGGGCTAGTTATCCTTTCCCCCGGATAAGGTGCAAAAATTTTCACCGATGGCGGAATCCGTACTTGTTCCCGGAGCATCACCACATCGGCGTCCGTTAAAATGCTGGGCTCACCTTCAAAATCGACCGCCGGGTCAGGCCACGTCCTCACTGGCCTTCTCCAATGAGGTTCTTCGACATCGGCCGCATTTTCCTCCACCACACAATCGCCGTCCTCATCGTTCGGCCTAATGTCCAAGTGCCTCACCAACATCGGATCCCACCGATGATACTCAAATTCTAATTCAATCAATTTCGAGTCATGGTACACCTCTAGTGGGACTAAATTCGTACTAGAAGAACTCGCAATGGCCTTACCCTTTCCCTTCGACGCCATCGAACAAAAAGCAAAATACAGAACAAAGAAATAGATTAAAATCAACAACGAAGCTTACCAAGGAATCAACGAACAGACAATCACGCACAAAGAACAAATCTCAAATTTGCAGAAGAATTTCGATAGCAGTTATTCAAGAATTCGAGGATGAAAGCGAAAACGAAGAAAGTTCAATTAAAATCCTCGGTGCCCTATTTATAAGTTCTAATTTCTGACCGTTAGGATCCTCAATTAGGGGCGCGTGCAACCGACGCAACCCCTAATCTCAAGCGGTGCAACCCTTTCACCTGACAAGAACCTACTATACACGTGGCACCCTATTAAAGCGACCGTTATTGCATTTAAGACCATTACGGCGCGACCTTTCACAGTATTCATTAAATGCCCGACCGTTGCGTCTCCTCAAGTTACCTTTAACGCTGCCAACATTTAAGACCATTACGTCGGAAAATGTTCTTCACCCCGGATTATACAACCCACTCCGGTCATTTCGTACAAACAATCACATGCAAATGGGCATTTCCATTTTACAGCTTATTACCGAGTCGGAATCTTTATTCATTTTGCAGTACCGACGGACATCACTTCGTATGCCCGTCGATACTGGGGGCCTCTCTGTTACCACCCAACTCGGTAACCCGAAGTTATTAGCCTCGAACTACGTTTTAAATGGATTATTGCCAGCAATGACATGGCCAACAGTTATCCCCGTCCGCATACCGAACCGGCCAAGCTATAGAAAACCGAGGTGATCCTCACAACTGAGGTCATCCCAGAACCGAAGTCGCTATGAACCGAGTTCACCACCTCCTAAGCTGGTGACAAGGCGCCTACACGCCACCTTCACAAACCACGAGATCAAGTGGGACCCGCTGACAATGCCGCCCAACAAAAGTAGCTTTATGAAAAAGGCAGTGCACGAATCCCGATATGTAAAAAGTTACTATAAATTGCAAACTCCCGCTACTTGTACAGGGACTCTCCCGAAACCGAATTTGTGACACATGAAACACGAAATAGCTCACAGAAGCTTTTCACCTCGGTTCACCTCGGACCGGGGCCATTGTTGAGTTTTTAATGCATGTCTTACGTTCAAACCATCAATATAAATCACCTAAACCTATTTTCAAATCGTTGTTAACAATCACATAACAACAAATTAATTATTGCATTTGCATGGGATTAATTTAGAATTGTATAAAAATTTAAATATTTAAAAATCCTCATTTAAATTATACTTTTGAGAAAGGATTTTAAGTTAAAATCAATTGAAAATTCCTAAGGCATCCATTTCTAATTTTATGGTAAATCATTAATTGAAGTATGGACTTCTCCACGGATGTCATCTTTAAAATTAATTGTAGGTAATTACCAGAACAAATTTTTAAATTTAGACGGTTAGAGGAAATCTTAAGAGAGCGTACGGGCCTTCCCACGGGTGACGTATAATCGATTTTGACGGCCTTAGGATCGAGAAATAGGATTCACTTAGAATGTGATTTATTTATAAACTCCCCACGGAGTCCCTGAATTTATTGCATGGCCAAAGGGAAACCGACTATTAAGTTCGTTCATCATGAATTTGGTTTTGACTTAAGAAAATTAATGGGTTTATGAAAAACACTTCTCTTGCAAATGTTGAGTATGTAGGACGACCCACGTAGCATACTTACTCACAGGGTGTAGAGATGTCGGTGGATTTAAGTTAATATTATTTTGAGGATGTCAATATTAACAGTTAAATTCAATATGTTTAATCTATAACATTATTTTTGTGTTTCTCAAGCTATATTCATCATGTCGTTCAATCCGTTATCTGTCATTCTAAAAGAAAAAAAAAAACTTGCTAATACCGAACCATTTGATTGGAAGAGGAACTTAGACATTGCCATGTTGATCACCATTGCTAAGGACACTCCCATAAGGGATCATGTCCAAAAGCTGATGGACCAGTTCACTTGCATGGAATCTGAGGGTGCACTTATTCATGAGTGCATCAAGGTTGACATAATACTCTTTTTGCTGCAAAAGGACCTCAATCAGTTCGGCTATAGTTACATCCCGATTCTTCGGAATATGCCAGTAACTGAGCTGATTGGGAAACTTGAGGCGGCTGAGAAGATTATCCATGAGGAGCGACATATGACTCTTGCAGAACGAGAGGTGGCCTCATCCTCTAAGTCCTTAGGGATAAAGAAGAAAATGAGCTATGTTCAGGAAGTAGTTGAGTCGTCTAGAGCTGCGAGATCGGGACACTGGAAGGTCGACTGTCCTCTCCTCAAAAAAGGTAACTCTCTCATTAATGTCGTAGAAACATGTTTAGCCGTTGTATCTACCATAACCTGGTGTCTAGATACTGGAGCCACTGATCATGTCTGCAATTCTTTGCAGGGGTTTTAGGAAACCAGACGGCTTAAAGAGGGAGAGATCACCGTCTACATGGGTGATGCTACGAAAGTGGCAGCTGTTGCAGTAGGAGACATTACTTTATCTTTTGATAGTAGTAATTTGGTTTTGAGACATTGTCTTTATGTTCCTAGTTTTAGAAAGAACCTTGTTTCAGTTTTTAAACTTGCTTTGGATGGTTTTTCATTTACGTTTGATGACATGGTTATTATTCATTATGGAAATCGCTTGATTTTTTCTAGTTCATTAGTTGGAAATTTATATGTTCTTAAACCAAACTCTCTCACACTGAAACAAACTGAATTGAATAATGTCATGACTAAATCTAATAAGAGGAAGGAATCTGCGCAGATGAATCAATCATATATTTGGCACCTTAGACTTGGACACATCAACCTTAGGAGGATTCAAAAGTTGGTATCTAGTGGACATATCGGTCCATTAGAAGATCATTATCCAACTTGTGAATCGTGCCTGGAAGGTGAGATAGCCAAGAGGCTGTTTACGGCAAAGGGGTATAGGAGCCAAGAAGTGCTAGGATTGATTCATTCTGATTTGTGTGGTCCTATGTCGATCCAAGCTAGAGGAGGTTTCGAGTATTTTGTCTCTTTCATTAATGATTACTCGAGATTTGAGTATATTTATTTATTGCACCGCAAGTCCGAATGCTTTGAGAAATTCAAGGAGTACGGGCAGTTGTGGAGAAGCTTCATGGTAAAAGTATCAAGTCGCTTTGATCTGATCAAGGTGACGAATACCTCTTTGGAGAGTTCAGGACATACTTATCAGAATTTGGGATTGAATCCCACCTGACTGCACCCAGCATGCCCCAGCAGAACGGGGTTGCTGAGCGAAAAAATAGGACTCTTATGGAAATGGTTAGGTCTATGACGAGTTATTCTAGATTACCAGATTCATTTTGGGGAATGGCGCTAGAAACAACATCGTATATTCTGAACTTGGTTTGATCGAAGTCAGTAGAGACTACTCCTTACGAATTGTGGAAAGGGCGAAAGCCCAGATTTTCACATATTCGAGTGTGGGGTAGCCTTGCACATGTTTTTGTGCAAGAGACTGGCAAATTAGAAAAGCGTTCAAAAGCATAAGTTTTTGTTGGCTATCCCAAGGAAACAAAAGGTGGATTATTTTATAGTCCCGAGGATCAGAAGGTGATCATTAGCATGAACACTAGATTCTTGGAAAAAGGCTATATTATGAATCACAAACCCGCGAGTAGACTAGTCTTAGAGGAGTTAAGGGGTGAAGACGATACTTCTCCACTAAGTGCATAAGTAGATACATCACATAATACTACAACACGGCACACCGATAGTTTACCAGTGCAGACAGTACCTCGTCATAGTGAGAGGGTTTCTCATTTACACGACCGATGGATAGGTCTTGGAGAGTCTTCGGGCTCAGTTCCAGAAAACCAAGAATCAGACCCAAGGACCTACAACGAAGCACTCCAAGATAAATATGCAGATTCATGGAATGTTGCAATAAAAGCTGAAATGGGGTCAATGGAGTCTAATCAGGTTTGGGATCTTGTAGAACCACCCGATGGGGTACGACCCATTGGATGTAAGTTGATATATAAGAGAAAGAGAGGATCAGATGGGGAGGTGCAAACCTTCAAATCTAGGCTTGTTGCGAAAGGATATGCCCAGATAGAGGGTATAGACTATGATGAGACCTTTTCGCCAGTAGCTATGCTTAAGTCCATTCGGATTCTTTTGGATGTAGACGCTCATATGGATTATGAGGTCTGACAGATGGATGTCAAGACGACTTTTCTTAACGGGAACCTTCAGGAGGACATCTATATGCAAAAACAAGAGGGATTCATTGCTAAGGGACGTGAGCATCTAGTGTGTAAGCTTAATCGGTCCATCTGTGGACTGAAGCAAGCTTCGAGATCTTAGAACATCCAGTTCGATGAAGTGATCCAGTCGTACGAGTTCACTCAATGTCCAGATGAGCACTGTGTACACAAGAAAATCAGTAGTAGCATGGTGGTATTTCTTGTGCTTTACGTAGATGACATACTTCTTAATGGAAAAAGTAAGAAGAAGTTAAGTTGTGGTTGTCCAAGCGGTTTGATATGAAGGACTTAGGTGAAGCAAGACACATTCTTGGTATTAGGGTCATTCAAGACCGTAAGAAGAGAATGTTGTGCTTATCCCAGTTTTCATACATAGATACTGTCTTGGCTAGATTAGACATGCAACATTCCAAGAAAGGTTTGTTACCTTTCAGACATGGAATAGGTCTATCCAAGGAGATGTCTCCTAAGACGTCTCAAGAGATAGGAGACATGAATACATGTCCTTACGCTTCGGCAGTAGAATGTCTTATGTATGCTATGTTGTGTACGTGGCCAGATATTAGCTACGCTATTTGCATGGTAGCTAGATATCAAAGTAATCCGGGACGGGAACATTAGTCTGCGGTGAAGCATATACTCAAGTACATGAGAATGACTAAAGAGTATATGTTAGTTTACCGTGCAGACAGTTTGTTACCTCTGGGTTACAGTGATTCCAATTTCCAGTCAGACAGAGATGAGAGTAAGTCAAACTCAGGTTATGTGTTTACCTTGAGAGGTGGGGCCCATTCATGGAGGAGTGCTAAGAATAAATGCTTAGCAGACTCCACCATGGAAGTCGAGTACATAGCAGCCTCAGAGGCAGGGAGAGCAGTATGGCTCAGAAACTTCTTAGTGGACTTAGAGGTGATTCCGAGTTTGCCACGTAGTATCACCGTGTACTGTGATAACAGTGGAGCAGTAGCAAACTCAAGGGAACCACGAGCCTACAGAGCAAGCAAACACATAGAGTGCAAATACCATCTCATATGAGATATAGTTGGTAGAGAAGATGTTGATGTTGCCAAGAGCGCATCAGAAGACAACCTAGCTTATTCTTTCATGAAGAATTTACCGGGGAAGGTATTCGTCAAACACGTGGAAGGAATGAGAGTCAGGTATATGGCGATAGGATCGACATAGGTCTTTTAGAATAACAGATTGATAGGACTATACTTGTAAAAGCGAAAGCTTTAAGTATAAGTGGGAGATTGTTAGTTTTATATACTGAAAGCTTGGCTTTAGATGATATTACACTTTTACCCTTTATGAATGAGAAACATGTTAGATTAAACAAGTTCTATGTTCAGTTGTTTTGCAATTAGATAGAATGGGTCGTCATCAGGAAAACCGAAGATCATTCTATCAGTTACTTGCAAAACAAGAATTGTGGTTCACAACCTAGATGGAAATGAACACCCCATCCGAACGGTTGTAGTGTCAATGGTACAGATTGTCTTGACCGATTAGTTGCACTGGTACATTTATGTATTGAACAGGATGCCGAAGAGGAGAAGTTCGTTTTATACTAATCGTCGTAAACGAACTAGGCCTCGGTTAATTACTGCGTTCTCTTAACCCGTAAGATATTAAATAGACATATATATGCAGTACACATTATTTCGATTCACATGGGTGAAGTTCAGTTAACTAGATTAATAGTCCCACTGTCTTGAGTAATATTGCTTTATGTATGATGTGTTGTTAGGATATTTATGGTCACCATGTACGTTTGGTTTGATGATGCCCCCGACGTGAGTTCATTAAGAATTATTATGTTAAACCCTGCAGATGAATTAAATTCCGGCATAGTAATAATGTGATGAACGAGCGCTAGGTGAAATAATAATAAATTAATTAATTTGTAATTATCAGTAATCAAATTAATTAATGGACATTATATTTTAAACATGAGGAGGTAATTCGGGTAATTATAATTGGAGTCTCAATTGTAAATTGGACTAGGAAAAGAGAGTGCAATAATATTATGTTAGTGACCCATAATATTATTTAATTAATTAGAGGAGTGAGCTTGGCCCACTGTTAGTCTAATTAATTAAGGACCCCTACTCCTAATCTTCTAAGGGTCCCTACTGTAGCTTTATATATACACCATTAGGCTCATGGAAAAGAGAAGAAGATGTGATAATTCTCCTACGTGTGCATTGAAACACGCGTCGCTCTCTCTCTCTAAGTTTCCCTTCGAGCTTTATCTTCTTCTTGTTGCTCCATCGGTATAAGTTGAAAAAGTGTGTAAGATATACAATAGAAAATCTCGTGGTAATTGAGATACATATATTCATCAACCCCGTGATCAACCAGAGCCGACGAACCACGACAATGGCCGAGGATCGACGACCCCAACCACCGGACGGACACCACGACCCAGCCGGAAGACTCGACCGCCGCGACGCACCAACCTGCGGACAGCCCTGACGACCCAACCCACGTGCCACACGACCGACCCGGTTCACCCCTTCGTGATCTCGACGTGTTCGTGTGCTCATCCCGGATAATCTGAATCCGCCAGATTCAGAAAAATTTAAGCCGTAAGTTTTCAACGTCAAACCTTTAGATCCGTTGCGCATAGGGTTACATTTGCTATTGAATTCATGATTTGTACATAATGAGATCCTCACAAGTCTCAACAAACTTTCCTTCAGAACAACATGAGACTTTGTTTGAAAGTCTGCAGCAGACAACAAAAGAAGAAGTTTTTGACTATGAAGACTCTTAAGATGACATCAACACAGATTCATCTAGCTTCGAGGGGCCTAATGGTGATGATGAAGAGCTTAGGAGGAAGAAAAGAACAAAGGCTCTGTTGTATAATCCTAAATGTGACCACATGACTTTAAAATTTCAAGTGGATATGAGATTTGAAAGTGTTTCCCAATGTAGAGATGCCATTCAAACATATGCTATCCACAATGGCTGCAACATTCAAATATGGAGAAGCTATTCTATTCAATTTGAGGCTTAATGTTTGGACAGTTGTCCATGGAAACTATATGCAATCAGAATAAAAATAAAAGTCAGAACAATCATCAAGACATTGGTGGCTAACCACAATTGTTCTAGGGACATGAGGACCAAACAAACTAATGTTAAGTGGTTGCAAAGGAGTATTTGAACAAGATCAGAAAAAAACCAAGAATGAAAATTTCTGACCTTGAAAATGATATCCCATTGAGGTTTAGTGTCCATCCATCTAAGTGGGATCTCTACAGAAGTAAGTACAAAGCCTTGAAGTTGCTGGATTAGAAAAAGAAAAATTATGCATGTCTTAGAGGATATATGACTGAGTTAAAGAGGGTTGAAAGAGATAGCAGATTTTGATTTTTGCTAGATGAGGGTTTTGTTTTTAAAAGTTTCTATATTGCTTTCAGTGCCTTAAGAAAAAGCTTTTTGAATGGATGTAGACCCACTAATGGTCTAGATGGATGTTTTTCGAAGACAATGTATGGGGGTGTTCTTTTGTGTGTTGTTGGAAAGATGAAAACAATCAGATTTTTCCATTAGCATGGGCAGTGGTGGTATTAGAAAATGAAGAATGTTGAAAATGGTTTGTGAGCATACTCGCGCAAGATCTGTGCACAAGTGATGGGCTTGAATGGACTTTTATTCCTGACCAACCAAAGGTAAGTCAATCCTCTAATATTTCCTTGTAAATGTTTTCATTTATTCAATGTATTCACAATATTTACTCTAACTAATTAGAACTATGCAGGGTCTTCTCAATGCCATCAAAGATTGGAACCATTTGTAGAGCATAGAAATTGTGCCAGTCACATTTATATAAAAAGGAAGAAAACAAACAAGGGGCAACCTCTGGAAAACAGATTTTGGAGGACTATGCATTGCACTTTCATGGCTTCATATAAGGAGTCCTTGGAGGAACTGAAAGATTAGAGTGTTGAGGCATATGAAGACTTCATTAAGAAGGAAACTTTCAGGTTTTGTACGGCATTCATATATGAAACTTAGATGTGAAATGATTTTAAATAATGTTTGTAAAACATTCAATAGTACCATAGTGAAAGACAAAAATAAACCAATTGTTGAAATGTCGGAATTGATAAGGACTTATATTGTGGAAAGACTGGTAGATAATCTAAAATTGGGTTGTGTTGTGACTGGTAAGACCTATCCTACGATTAGGGTGAAACTGGAGAAGTCTAAGTACAAAAGTAGAGAGGGTGTGTCTATACCATTTGTAGAAAATAAATTTCAGGTCACCATTTTGGACGAAAAATTTGTGGTGGATTTAGTGGGTCATAGTTGCACTTGTAGGGCTTGGGATTTATCTAGTGTTCCATGTTTGCTTGCATGTTTTACAATTCATTAGTTGAAAGAAGATGCTATTGATTATGTGCATCCCTATTTGATCTTGGAGAGATATATTACTGCCTACCCCACCACTATGGAGCCTTTAAATAGGAATAGAATATGGCCCGAGTCTGTTGGAGAGCCAATCAAACCACCACCTTATAGAAAAATGCCAGGTAGGCCAAAAATAAAAAGAAAATTTGCACCAGAGGAAGAGGAAAAAAGTCCTACAAAACTTAGAAGATTTGGGTTGAAAAGACATGCCAGAGGTGTTTCATACTGGTCACAATAAAAAGACATGCTCAAATGAACCTGTCTCTAAATCAGCCCCACTAAGTATACCTCATTTGTTTATCACCTTTTAATTTTTATTATTTTATCTGTTATAATCTATTTTTAAATGAATACTTGTTCTATTTGTAGAGATCAAGAGGAAGGCCAAAAAAAGGAGGTGACATCCCAACACAAGTCACTAGAGATAAAAATATTCCTGAATAATCTCCAAGCAGCAAGAAGAAGAAAAATCCTGCTAGGGCAGCCTCTACAAGTTCAATGGCATCTGCTGGGAGTATAATAAAGAAGGAGAGGGCATTGGTAATTCAAATTTCTAACCATCTAAGGTCTTTAACTATCTATATGTTGTTAATCTCAACTGAGTGTTGTGATTATGTCTTGAGTGAAAACTATTGCTTTGTTCAATAGATGCCAGGAGAGAAGAGGATATATTTTGTGCCAAATCCAAGGGCTTCAACAAATGCTACTTGGTCTAAGAACAACAACAAAAAAAAGTAGCTCAAGTGGAAATCTGTGGAACTCAAGAGAGTGTGAACAAGTAATCCAAAGTTCAGAAAAAATGGACTAGATTAGGAACCGTTTTATTGCAATCCAATGTTTTGTTGTTTGACATTTTGTGTTGTCTAAAATAAGAATTGTGTTTGTGGTGTTGATTGACAGTTTGTGTTGATCTAAAAACTGAGAATTATGTTTTGTGCTTTTTGCTTTTTTATGTTTTTGTGTAACTGAACACATTAGCATTTTGTATAGTCTAGAAACATTATATTGATATCACTTTTGGAATGTTAAGGAAATGTTCATTTCAAGTTCATCTTCACTCCCTTCTAGCTTGTTTCTACTCAGTGATTTTTCATGCAAGTTAAGGTTCATTCATACCATCATTACAATAAAATACATAACATAACTTTGTTCATCACATAACATAATAAAGATGCTGCCAAAACACAAATTCAAATAACACAAGCTTGTTCATTTCAAAACTAAAACAAGGCTCCACACTGGATAGAACAACATTTTAGATACATGAGTACAAAACATTCATATCTAACAACTTCATCTACAAACATTCATTTCTAATCAACATACCATCACCTTTCATCTCTTTTCACCAAAATAAATCATAATCTTCTCTAATTCATCAATTAAGCATCAATTGACCATCATCATCAACCAACCACAGACAACATGACCAAGACACAAAAATAATAACAATTTATTTCATTTCTTCCATTTTCACAAGTGTCTTTCACCTTCTTCTCCAATTCATCATTTTGAATTTTCAACAAATTCATCCCCTTAACCTTCATTACCAAGATTTTAGTCAATAGTTTCTTCATAACTTGTTTGCATCTCAATTGCTCCTCAAGGGACTTAACTTGAGTTTTCAACTTCAAATAGCACCCTTTCTGGTAAGATGGAAGTTCGGGATCCAACCAAACAAAATAACGGCAATCGTCGACCTAAAAAATGGTAATTATTGCAAATCAGTACTTACGATCCAACCCTTTAAAAAATAAAATGTTAAAAAAAAAAGCTGAGACAATAACTCACATTTTGTAGGCTGCAACAATAGTACCTTCTTGCTGGGTTTTGCTCTATTTGAGAAGTTAGTAAATCTGCTTCCATGCCATGGTTACGAGTAATCAGACCTTCAAACATTTGGGCTAGAAAATGTCTTCCAAGACGAGTTGATAGAGTCGCTTAACATGGAGCTTTAATTGTAGATGATTGTTGGCTATTGCTATCATTGGAGCTGGGAAAAAATAGGGTGCGTGGATAAGAGAAATTAGATATTGAGAAAACAATTAGGAATTGCAACATTTGAATTCGGGGTATGATTTGTGCTTCATACTCGTTTTATACGTCCCTATATAACATCATATTTTTTAATTCTATTTCATCCAGTTTGGTCAGACACGTATGGACCGATGGTCGGTATCTGACTTTGGCATTTCTTTTTGTAAAGAAATCAAAAGTTGTATGCCAAATTACAAAAATATGATGTTTTAGCAATTCGGTAAAAGGTTTTGCTATAACGAATTATTTTGACTCAACTATCTTAACTATACAATAGTATTATTACTTTTCAAGTCATAAAAAAATTGAAATCAAAGTTAGCCATTTACTACACCAGAGTTGTGGGTGAAGGGGTGATTTATTAAAAAAAAAAAAACCAACAAAATAAGTGGACAAAAAAAAAAGGAGTGGACAAAAGTAAAAAGCCCATATTCTTCGAATACGGTTTCGTAAAAATAAATTATTTACAAAAATGTATTCCTCGAATATGTTTTCATTTAACTGTTTTAGTTAAAAAAAAAAAGAAAACAATTTTCAAAATTATTTTCGTTAAATTAAAAAAAGAAATAAAAAACGTATTATTCAAATACGTTTTAAGAAAACGTATTTCAGAAATACGAAAAATTATTATTTTTTGTTAAATCACCCGATTGAATTGAAATTTATATTTAAATAAAACGTATTTAAAGAATACGTTTTTTAATTAAATGCAAATAAAACGTATATAAGGAATATGTTTTAAAGTAAAATATATTAAAAACAAATCTCTCCATTCATTTTACGCGACCAACAGAGGAGGAGAGAGCAAAGAGAGGAGAAGAAACAGAGAACAAAAAGAGCGAAAAAAACTTCCGAAAAAAAATCGATCTAATTCTCACCTCGACGTGAATCGACAACAGCGACACGAGCCTTATTTCTGGTTAATTCATTCGCACGAGGTATATTGGCTTATCTTAACTTTTTATATTTGTTTGGTGTTAATTGAAGATTGAGAACTGTTGTAACGCCCCACTTTTATTTGACGAAAGTCAAAGGCTTTTCAAAAGTCAACTTAAAATTTTTTCGAAACCTTTTCATAAATCAGTGGCGCTACTCGAACTAAATCACATAAATCATACTTGCATAAATCATAAATCGTAAATCCAATGTTTTCATAAATCCCAAGTTCATCCAAATTATTCATAAGGGAACATCTCCCAATTCAAAGTTCTCAAAATCCCAAAGTCATAAATCATAAATACCAAAGTTCCCAAGTCATAAATAAGCATGAATAAATCCAAGTCTACAAGCATGCGGAATAAATTAAATGAAATCAGTCAAAGACCAACACCACTCGTCTTTTGTCTCGTCAGCCAACACCTGCTTAACCTGGAAATCGCGGTAGAATATTGCAAACAAAAGCAAGTACGTAGGTCGAGGGCTCGACTCCTCAAACACCTATATTTAAGCGAGATAATACATCAATAATCTATCTCACTACTCGAATTTAACATAAAACTCATACTTAATAAAAATTAAGACTTAAGGGTTTTTAATCAGATTTTCGTGGACTTTGAACTCTCTCATTTTTAAAAAATATGACTCGGAGACCTAAATTTGGAGTCTCGGGACTTAAAATAATTTTCAAATAAATTTTCCCAATTTTTT
This sequence comes from Striga hermonthica, assembly GCA_902706635.1. NCBI lineage: Eukaryota > Viridiplantae > Streptophyta > Magnoliopsida > Lamiales > Orobanchaceae > Striga > Striga hermonthica. The sequence continues at coordinate 5,575,304 of CACSLK010003174.1, forward strand.
TCATTTTATAAATATTATTAAAATTGAAAACGGTATTAAGAACGGGCTTCCGGAATCAAAATAGGCCTATAGAGTCAATTGGGCCGCGCTGGGATAACAAGAATGGGCCGCCCGTGCGTAATGGGCCGCGGACTGGAGCTGCAGACTAAATGCAGGCCGTGCGCGGGCCTATTTCGGGCCTGGAGCTGAGAAGAGGCGCGGGCTGGATCGGGTTTTGGGCCAGGGCGCGGGCCTGGGAAGCAATATCTAGGCTGGGAAAAAATTAGAAAAAAGGAATGGCTGAACTGAGGTGGGTTCGAACCCGCGACCTCGTTCATGAAATATAACACGGAAAACCACATGCACCACACGCTCAATCGTCCTTTTATATGAAATTAAATACTGCTAAATATAAAAACGAGGCCAGCGATTATTACAGAAACTGGGGACAAATTTAACCGAAGCTGCGAAAATGAAAACAACCAGGGGCTGAAAATCTACGACCAAAATTGACGACGACATATCTAACGGCAACGGGATTCGAGAGATTATCAACAATAACATATTTTCAGAGTTCCGAAATTTCATAAAAACGGGTTAAGGATCGAAAATGGATAACGGCATAATCGGCTCCAACCAAAAACATATATACAAACGACGACCTGGACATACAATCGATACTCCGAATTCAAACAAATTCATCACAGCTGCAACAAGAGACTCGACTTATACAATAAACGAGAGTTCCGATAATCCACGATAGCAATTACGAATAAATAACTAATATGAACCGGCAATTAAACCAAACTCGAAAAACAACGAAACAATTCAACGAATGAAAGTAAATGAACGATATCATTCTGAACAACCATAAATGAGAGGGTTTCGAAAGGTTACCCAGTCTTTGGGACTCTACGAGTTATCGGCAGGGGCGGAGCCACCCCAAAGGCTGGGGTGGGCTCCAGCCCAGTATAGATTTTGTAACTTCTTTTATACCCATGAAAGTAGTAGTCTGATAGCCCAGTGTAATATTGTCTAGCCCAGTCCATTTAAACTAAAAAATAAATAAAGGCCTGTTTGATATTATTTGGCTCAGTCCATTTAAAATCAAAAAAACCAATAAAGTGAAAACCGTGGAGGTTGTTTAAACTTTAGACTCTCTCTCATCTCTACGCCCTCTTACCTTTTTTTTGGTTGTTAGCTTGGTTATTTATTTATGCTTTTGTTTTGTTGATTTTATTATTAGGTTTTTGTAATATTTTTTTTAAATATTATCATAATTAATGTGTCTAATTAAATTTTACTAATAAAAGTACTAATGAACTCTCATCCGCCAGGATTGTACGCAAATTAAATTTTGTTGTGCATTTTTATTTTGGAATTTTTGATTGCTTATTTATTGAATGTTGATTAATTATTTAATTATGAAACGGTATCAATTTAAATAATATTTTTAAAGTCCTTAGAAGCTTACTAGACGGCAGGCTGGCTATTTGCACCTAAGCAAAGACTAGACGGTGCTTGGGTGGGGTCGTAAAAATATAATTAATGTTATTAACATTTATTGTCTTGCATAATTTACAGATATATTATATAAAATCTATTAATTATATGATCAAATACAAAGATGATGTGAATTTGATGCATTTTTAATTATTGTATTAAAATTTGTTATACTAATTTTATTATTAATATTATTAGAAACTTCATGGATAAAAAGTATAATTACTTAATTATTTTAAATAAATTATTATTTAGAAAAACATGGACTCCTATGCATTACTAACTTCGCAACAATCTAGCCCGTCGTCTAATCATTTGGATGCTTAAATGGCTGCCTAGGCAAAAATCGTAGCGCCAAGTGCTGCCTAGCGCCTACTCCTAGATCAATTTTCAGAACATAGTCTTTAAAGTTTAATAAGGATGTGGGTAGAAGGCATTTCTAGTCTTATGGCATCTCTTT
>CACSLK010003174.1:5647845-5673981 GCA_902706635.1 Striga hermonthica
ACTCCCGAATTTAGGTCTTTTTTCTTTTATCAACAACCAAGAAAGCACCCAATAATCAGAGATGGCGAATTCCAGGAGGCAGATGGAAGAGATAAGAGTCCTTCTGCCATCCCACGACAAGGCCTTAGCTTACAGTAAACTCTTGCACTTTCAAGAAATCGCAGCCGTCGATTCTTCTGCCATGGCGATACTCGCCGATTCGTGCCGCGCCATTCTTTCCTCCATTGTGTTCGACATTGCTAACATTGACGAGGAAATGTAAGCTTTTCGTTACTCTCCTTTCACCTGGTGTCTCTGCTTAACCGAGTGGAGTAATAGTTTCTTACTTGTTATCACGGGTCTCTCGATTATCAGAGCTGCTCAAGCGTTGAAGTGTTTGGGTTTCATGATCTACCATCCAAACATCGTGGCTTCTATTGGAGGTAGTTTTTTTGCCCCTCCTTAATTCTGGTTTTGATATTTGTAAGGAATTTATTGCTTTGCTTTTTGGCCCGACTCGTGGAAGTCGAAAGACTAAAGCATAAAATGGAGGTTCTGAAGTCATTTTGATTGAGGTTAAAGTTTTTCTTTTCCCCCGAATAGGTGATGATGCTGATGTAATAATCAAGTCACTTGTAAATGTCATTTCAGTAACAAGAATAAAGGTATCTTTGCTGTATTTCCCCTGTATTTTTGTGTTGCTTCCCTTTGAGTTATGACAAGCTTTTACATGTTCATTGCAGTCTGTTTGTAATTTAGGGGTGTGGTGTATATCAATCCAACAGTTCAGTCCATCCTTGTTGGACCATCACTTTCAGCCTTTAATTAGTGCAGTTACTCACGCCCTTGACAACCCTATTGGTTCTCTTTCAATAACATTTGAGGCAATGCAGGTGCTCACAATCCTCAGTTATCTTGCTACTTATGCTATGTGGATGAAATTTTGTTTTGCAATGTATATTCTGTAGTAAGCATGCTTTGACTTTGAATATCATGAAATTGTATCGCGTTAATTATCTTAATCTTGGGAAATACATTAGGTTCCAAAAGAATGTCTCCTTGAAATTTATTCGGGTCTTGATGTGCGATGTGTTTCATATGGTAGAATGTCGTGAGTATTCAGTATGTCTAATGAATGTCCGACTTATGGAGCTTTAGACGTGCTAGCTAGACAAACATGCCTCTTTCTGTTTGTTCATTGTTTTGCTATTATAGACCATAGATATTTCAAGAATATAAAACTAGTATCTATACTTTTGGTTGCAGCCCGACCATGTTTAAGAACTTACAAATGATGTTACCTGCCTACGCCATATAATCAGTTGGTTTTACTGTAAATTAGATTTTACTAATTGCAGAATGCTGCCGAAGTGAATATTCATCCCCATCTTATTAATAGTTATTAGTTGTGTTATTACTGATGCTATTATGGCCTTGTTTTCCACAGTAACTTTTTCCTGTTTCTGTCGTAAAAGGCTGTGGTCAAGTTAGCTTGTTCATTAACTGAGCAGATGAAAGACACGTCAAGTTTATGGGCTCCCCCAATTTACAGAAGGCTTGTCAGTATGAACAAAATGGACAGAGATATGTCTGAGAGATGCTTGCTGAAGATTGTGCCCTTAATATGTCCTCCACCAGTTAGTCTATCCAAGGTGCCCAAAGGCTTTAATTTTGTTTTACCCCGCTTGTCTACCAATTCCTGTTGTCCCATTATAATTCTTTTTTGAAGTCTAGAATAAATGAGGAATTTTGGCTAAAGCTGGAATATTCTTTTGTTAGGGTGAAGTGTTAAATACAAATACCTACGCTGCTGCACCATGTGATTAACTTGTTCATTGCGATTCTTTGATTTAAAATGAAAATACTTCTCCTGGGATGTCATTATATTATGAGCCCATTTTTCCTATTCCTTATATTCTTCTTTCCAGGTTCATCCTTTTCGTTCCTGAAAAACAAAAAATTACTAGTTGGAAGATAGTGTTTAATTTGGGTTTCTTGTCTTTTTCATGATCAAACATATGCTGTGCTTTCCACTTGTTAAGCAGGCAATCGCTGTGGATATGAAGAAATATTTGACCTTAGCTGTGAAGGAGCTATTGGACCAAGGCATGAAGATTCAGAGCCTTCAAGCATGGAGGTGGTTTATTCGTTTGCTTGGACCATATGGAATTAAGAATAAGCATTTGATAAATGAGATGCTAAAGATTTTGGAACAGACATTCTCGGACTTTAACTATCAAGTTCAGATCGCATCATTGGTACTGTTCAGTCATAAACTTCTGTTTTCCTTTTTCAATTTTGTTGGAGATTTCATTGTGTATATATATTTTGTTTATATACCTTTCTCTTGTATGGTAGAAAGATCATTTTTTGTGGTAGAAAGATTTTCTTAATTTTTGGCAGATATTATAACCTAGTTTCTGCTCCCTTAGTAAATACGAGTCTTTAGTACTTCCAAGGTACACATGAACTATTCCACTCTTCATATTGTACATGCTCCAGTATTTTACATGGTATCAGACAAGGGCAAAGTCCTCTTTTTCATCTCTGTTCCTAATTTGTGTTGGAACTCTAGAAGTTGTCGAGCTAACTTTAATCTGCCAATCTCCTATTATCATTAGCCACAATTGTTGACCTTCGCTGCCGTTTTGACCTTCCTAGGTTGCCTGCCTTGGTCTTTCTGATTTGAAAATATCATAACCCTATTTCGAAACTTCAGTTAAATTATATGGCTCCAACTGTTACACCCCCAAGTGTGATGTTGACTGGTCGCGCGACCCCTTAGAGCATCCAGATACGACGAGGCATGGTATTGAGGGATGTTGTGCTGAGTAGGGGAGGAATGCACCAATGTACGAGGTCTCGGGCTATCTTAGCGGGGATGCTAAGTTGCAGGGCCGAGTGTTGGTGCGTACTTGGGCTGAATGTGGGATTCAGTCAGGTCTTCATGAGGGGACGAAGACTCGTGTGAGACTATGTGCAAGTGTTTGGCCGGATAATTTAAGATGCACATGCGGATGGGTCGAGACCTAGTGTGCGGTCTTGATGTACATTGAGTCAGTTCAACTTGTTGGTGTCCTTCGGAAAATACTCGATTGCGGGGTTGGGTAAAAGTTAAGGGCTCGGTCGGACTACAGTTGCTGAGGGCTGTGCATGGCCTTGCGAGCACATGAGTTGGACTCAGAGACGTTACGATGCGTGGCATGCTTGTCGGGTAAGGCACTGGCAGGGCGACACCTATGCGCACCGATGGGCTCGGACGAGGGAGTTGTCTAGCCAAACGAGACATGGTCGGACATAGGCTGGTTCAGGGCCAAGAGTGCTTTGGATTATGCATTTTGATGGATGATTGCGAGTGTAGGCGCGGCGTCTAAGCCTTTGGTTGGAAAATCCCAATGGCGCATGTGGGCATTACATGGACCAGACGGTTACTTGGTCCAAGGTGGCCTAGATCGTCTTATCCCTTTGAGATGGCACTGCCCAGTGAGATCAAATAAGATCGAGGCACATGACCATTATTGACCTACGCGGGAGGTCAGACAAGATAGGCACGGGCGGTTGGCACCGCCTGGGCTCAGTAGGCATCGAGGAGATGTGGGCACGTGCCTTGGAGCAGTTAGTGCAAAATTACTGTTACCCAACATCTAGGGTTAGGGCTGCGTTGCCAAAGCCTTTAAATGGGCGAGGCAAGCATTCGCGTGCCTAGCGTGCGAGGCCGAGTAGGTTGAACTCGACGAGCCAAGTTGATGGATACACGAGACTACTGAGGGCACCGGAGTGAGCCAAACGCTCCAGGATTCGGAGTCCCGAAGAGGGAACTTAGTTTAGTGAGCGAACTCGAAAGCGTGAGTGAGAGCACCTAACACGAGGATGAGAGACCAAGCGGGCGATGCAGCGAGCAAGGTCCTAGTACTTGTATTCTAGGGAAGCATGTGTTGGCATATGGGAAGCATGAGTTGGCATATGTGAAGTGTGAAGTGTGAAGTGTTTGTAGCTTGTGTAAGACCAATGTCTATAAGACCGATACTAGATTTTGACGAACGTTAGATAGGAGTGTAAGGTCGGGGGTGACCTCCCTTGATACGTGAGTAACCAAGATGTCCTAGAATGTGACTGCATGCACAAGATAGCTCGAGTGGGGTATTGTATCGTGTGTGTGTGCGAGCCATGGCATTTCCATTGTGCAATTGAGTAATTATAGCCGATTGTTGGGCGCGAGCCCGTAAATGTGTCGTGTCACTTGTTATTTACTTGATAGCTTCCGTGAGTGCGCAAGTGACGGCTTGCACTGCCGTCAAACTATACTTGTATGGGTGAGCGAAGGTATGGCGGGTCGCGATTAAGGCTGACTGGTCGGGGAGATCAGGCCGCACGAGGCGATCATCGAGCCCTGTGACACAAACTATGTCTTTAAAAAAACTTGGACGAAGTCTGGTAAGCCTGATTGGGTTAGTAGTACCAACACATCATCTTAGGAAACTGACATGATATGTGTTCTTCATGATGAGTTTGAAACATGGTTTCAAAAACCTGATCGGACCAGCCGGTTAGACCGGTTCAACGGGGAAACGGTCATAGTACCGGTCCGGTTTGATGATTTGAACAGCTGGGCACAAGAACTGGTTAAGAACCGGCCGAACATGTTCAAACCGGAAAATCGGTACAGGTTCTTCGATTTGGCGGTTTACACTTTGGGTATTGTTGTTCAAAATTCATAAGCGCGTTTAACATAAAGGAAGCAGGCATGTTGTACTGTGGTGTGCAATGCTCTTCTTGTGCGAGAGGTGCTGTGTTCGACCCCTAGAGTGCCCAAATGTATTTGCTTTTTTCCCTCTTTTTTTGTCTTTTATATTAGTTATTTTTTAAAGGAACTTTTGAATTTAAATCAAAATTAAAGTCCAAAATTAATTTTTAGTTTTTTATTCTTTACATAATGAAAACTGAAAAATAAAATCTAATTTAAAAGTTATATACAAATTAAGTTACAAACTTGTAGCTTTAGGTTGTATCTAAATTAGTATCGTTTATAGTAAGTTATAAATACGATATTGATTATTGAATGCTTATTTAGATAAATGTCATTAGGGATAAATATATACATAATTATATATAATTAAACATATAAAAAAAAATAAAAAAATTATATGTCAATTAAACTGGTTCGACCGGTTCGACCAAACTATTGATCCAATAGCTTAACCGGTTTGATGACCCGTTCGGTCTTCTGAACCTTGGTTTAAAACCTTGTCCTCTCTTTGGAAAATCTTCAGCTGCTCATATTTCTTTCTTCGTAGGTGCATTTTCCGCGTCTCATGGTAATGGTAAGTTATGGATGTTATATTCTTGTGTCATTGCTCATATTACTAGTAACAGTTCTACTGTCTCTTTGTTTTCTTATATCGCATCTATACCCTCTGTTCGACTAGCCGATGACACATATTCTTCAATAACTTGAAATTGATATTATCAAATTACTACTCATATTAATGTTGATAAGTTTTTGGACCATGTTCCCCATTAGTCTATTGTTCATAGGTGAACTCACGTAAACTCATAACTATTCTGTGAGCGTGGTGACATGTACTAGTTGGATGTTATACGTCTTCTCTATTGACATACAGTCAATCCCTCTCCTTCGGTGGAGGACATGATCGTGGTGGCATGTATTACTCAGATGTTGACATGTTGTACGTCTTCATGTCTAGTGGTATTGTCTTTACAGTCATTTCTCTCTTTCCTCCCTAAATGATTAGCTTCCGTTCATTCTGTTGATTTTCAGTGAGTCTTATGAGTTGGGTAAACACCATGGGCATATTCTTCTCCTACAGTTAAATGCAGTTCTTTCGCTTCTGAGCTGTTTATTGTGATGTTTGGGTGACTAGTAGAGTTGAGTTTGGGGAGGGGGTTTTAGTATTTATTATTTTTTTGGATGATTATTCACGCATGATATGGTTATATTTAAAAATGGAAGTGAGAAACATTTTTAACATAAAATGCAAATTCAATATTCTATTGAATTGAGCACTCTTCTTACTGATATTGCTATCGAGTTCACGCAAAATACTGTTTCATCTTTATGTTTTTCTCGAGGCACATTTCATCAAACTTTTGCCCATACGCTTCCCAATAAAATTGTTAGTAAACGTAAATATCGCCACATTTTAGGCATAGCTTGTACGCTCCTCTATTGTAGTGCGTGTTACTAAACATTTGTGGGGTTATGTTCTTACACCTTTTTTCATTATCAATGGGATGTCATCCACCGTCTTATATGGAAATATACCATCTCCGTGTCATCATCCCAAAAAATATTTTTTTCCACATGTATTTGATTGTGTCATTTGTGTTCATGATTTTATCCCTGGTCTTGATAAATTATTTTCTCGCTCTTTTAAATGGATCTTTTCAGGATATTCTCAAATACTAAAAGATTATCTTTGCTTCGACCCAATTACTAAATGGAGTTACACCATCATCGGTGTTTGCAATTTTTTAGTTGTAATCTTTTTTTTTTTTATCCCCAAGTGGTCCAATAACCTGCTATAGTGTAATCTATACTGTCCTCTCCACCATTGCGTATATCACGGTCTATAACCCCCACTTTTTGTCTACTTTAGACTAGTGCTCTACCTTTGCAGGTGTGCACAAGGCATTCTTGGCCACTACCTGGTTCGTGTCCTTCACTTTCCCCATCTACAGATCCTGAAAATCCTTAGTTCACTTGTGCATCGCACAATGATCTACCCATTGCTCTTAGTGAAGGTATTCGTTCATGTGCTGCCATCTTTTTCACATCATGTATCATTTCATTGTCTTGTTCGTACTTTTTGTGCTTTTGTTGCTTCAATATCCTCTAGAGCTATTCCAAATTCATACCACGAGGTATATTAACACGCTGCTCGCCAAGTAGCACTGCATGAGATGTCTTTGCTGTTATTTCTTGAGGTACATGGGAACTTGTGACTGCTTCTACTTTCCAGTGATCTTGTTTGAGTTTTCACTCTTAAATATCATGTCGTTGGTAGTACTGATCGATAGAAAGCTCGTTTTGTAGCAAAAAAGGTTTAAGTAGACCAGTAGTGTTGCCTATCTTGAGACGTATTGGCCGACCGCCCATTTGAACTCAATATGAGTTCTCTTCTCGCTAGCGGTCAGTCAATCTTGCCCAATGTATCAACTAGATGTAAAAATGTCTTTCTTTATGGTGATTATTGGAATGCTATTTATGTTAGATCGAAAAATAACAACTCAACCTCTTCTGGTTATTATTCTTAGGGAAAATCTTGTAACTTGTAGCAAAGAACAAACTATAGTTGTCAGATACCCGAGTATAGAGCCGTATCTCACCCTGTGATTGAGATCTTATGGTTGAAAAGTCTACGTGAAGAATTCACTTACGGTGAACCACTATCAATGTATTGCAACCTGGTCTCTACTCCCTAACATGAGAGTCCTTTGTACTTCAAAGATACAAAGTTTTCCACTTTTACAAATTTGATACATATATGAGATTATTATTGTATTTACTTACTATATCATATCCCATATTCTTTTTAAATGACTTCTTTTGCCTTCTTTGCCTACTTAAAATGATATTGAGATTAATTTCATAAGAAGCCAGTATGAAGTTATTACCCCTATTTGATTCTGTGAATAACTTATAGATAATATGAATTATGTGTGTTGTGATGGTTGTGGTATGTCCACACTTAGCTTTTCTATTTTCTAGTCTTATAGGCCATCTTTTTCCAATAACTCCATTATTCCATACTTTGTTTATTGTTAACTTTTCTAGTCGTCTAGGCCATGGTTTCCTATAACTTCATTATGTAACATTTTTTTATCTATTTATTTATTTCACGCCTACTTTCATGTTACAGCTTATAGGCATCAAAGGTGGTAAAAAATTTCAGCTCTTCTTTGAGTTCTTGAAATTAGATTAAGTTGTGCTGATAAAAGTACGTCGTATACCCTCTTTACTGGTAATTTATTTATTTATCATAGAATAATCTCTAAATAATGAGAGAAAATTTTATGTTGTTTATGCTTTGTAGTAGATGTCCAGAGTGATTAGAGGAAAATCATTCTCTTTATCACGCTTTGCAGGTTGCCTGGGAAGGTCTTATCGATGCTTTAATTGAGCCTGCATTTCTAGCTGGCCTCACCAACTCTGCTGTAGAAGATCATGTCCAAGTGCTTAATACTTCTGAATGTAACAACACTACAATAAAGGAAGACAGATACTTGAAAATAATTAAGCTTATCATGGCACCAGTCATAAGAATAATGTCGAGTAAGTGTGATGTGTCCCTCCGTGCTGCCTGCTTGAGCACGTGGTCTTACCTACTGCATAAACTCGAAGCTTCTGCTAACAGTCAATTAGTGATAAAATCTGTTTGGGAGCCTGTTGTGAAAGTGGTCTTTCAATTGGGACCAGAGAACAAGAACATCAGTTTGTGGAATTTCTGTTTAGATCTCCTCGATACTCTGATATTGGGTGAAAACCAGGGAAACTTTCCAGACTTGTACCACAAGGAAAAACACGAGGCATCTCTTAAAAACTCTATAGGTGATCATTCGGTATCTTGGAATGGCCCTCTGAAACATTATCCTATAAGCTGTTCCCGTTGGAATCTATCTCAGCTGGACTTCTTTATTAAAATGATAGAAAATCTAGTGAATCGAAATTCAGAACCATTTGTTGCAACTGAATCTGCAAGACTGGAAACTGATGCTGCCTTGAGGTTGTTTGGTTCTCTTCTTGAAACGGTTCGAAAGGCCTTCCGATGTGTCTCCATAAGTTATAATGAGGTTATTCGTTGTTTGGATACAGTATTTGGATTCCTGGAGAGAATATGCATTCTTTCGGACAATGAGAGAAGCTATTATGGTCCTCACACTTGCTTTATGTTTCTGAAAGTGGTGTCTGAAAAGTTAGAACCTTCCATTTTGGAATCTCCTCTCTATAAAGTGGGCTTAGAAATAAAGTGCAGCAAAAAGTTAAAACATGCTACTGAGATTAAATGTGCAAAAGTGCCACATATCTGCTTAATGGATTTCGAGAATAAGGTTCTTCCGGCCGTGTACGTGGGTACGTTCTATTTCTTTCTAGTTGCAAACTCAAATCTGGAGACACCTGATAATGGCTCCTTATTGGAGCAGATGGAAGGTTACTTCAGAACTTTGTTATCTTCATGTGACACTTGGGAGGTTCTGTGCACATTTACGTATTTGTTGTACAAAAACGCCACATTTATCAGCTTAAGCATTTGGAGAGTTTTGGTAAACTGTCTTAAAGAATGCTTAAACAGCAACAATTACTGTTTTGTGGCAGACAGCACTAGTTCTTCAGTTGTGTTGCATCTTCTGTCATATCCTTTTGCTTTGTGGTCATGGTACCCAATCAAACTCAAGTCTCACATTGTAATTGAAGCATGGACCTCTCTTTATGTGTCTGTTAACCAAGCTTCTCAATCTCATAAGGATGCTGAGAGTTTTTCTGGAGATCTTTGTGCAATACTCAATGAACACATTTGCCAAATTGCATTAGAATTTGGCACGGGAACCGATGTTCAACTGGAAGAAGAGAACTGTTGTGGTGGGTTTTCACTGCTGTGTGGGGATGTTATCACCTGTGTCTTAAAGGAATTGGCGCTGTCCTTCAGCTCAAAAATGAGACATTGTGTAGATTGTAATGGCAGAAAGCCCGTCGTGGTGAACAGTATGAATATAGCAGCTTGGTGAGCTTGAAATTTTTTTTAAAGTTATTAATTTGAATTTGTGCAACTTGTGAAGTTGCCTTATACCTTTCACCCTTCTGTGTTTGTTTTAGCTCTGTATGACTTGGGTTTAACTGCCATCATGTCATGAAACTTCTGGCAATATTCAAAGAATTTAAATAAAAGTGCACACATAATAAAAACTCTTCGATATGGATACTTGTATTGTATCTTTAGCTATGGTAGATAGTCTAGCATAGACATTAAAATTCTGGAAATTGAACTTACATTGAAGTTTTATATTCTGAGAGTGGAGCCTATTTCTTGCGAAGAAAAATTGCTTGCTTGCTGGTGCAACAAAAAGGTATTTGATATCTTTCTTAGCCCTGCCCGAAATTTCCATCTCTATATTATGCTGAGTGTCAAACTTTATCTTGGTTTGTGATCAGGGCATATTTTTACTTTGAACCAAATGACATGATGAATTATACTGTACACTAAAGTGATTTTCTCTGATATTTATCTTTTGTTCTTGAATTTCACCTTTGTTGTCATATAGACCGTAACATTTTCATTTTATTAAAAAAATCTGTAGAATTGCTGCCCTTTTGTTTTTTGTCCTTTCAGGTAGTGGCAGTATTATGCGTGTGGGTGAGTCGAATGTCAATAATCTGTATCTTTGTTTCTCTCATTATGTTGTTACTTTTAGATTAATTTGGACCTTTGTTGAACAGACAAGTCATTCTCTAACTCGGATTTATCATTTTCGGACTTGATAATATTTCTTGATACTATGTCGTTTGGGATGAAAAAGGATACAATACATTAGATTTCCTTTTATCATCTGGAAGTGATTGATCAGATTTTCTATTTGGCATGAGGCTCTTGCAGGTTCATGAAGCTGTTCCGGACGTGTAAACGAAAAAAGGACCCATCCCATCTCTCCCAGGCATCAAGGTTGTTTTTACTATTGTATATTATTTGATAAATCTCTATTAAGAAGTGTGGCTCAGTTTTATAAACTTTTCCAGATTTTTGTCGGCATTGGTTAGATTCACTGGATGCCTTAATGAGAAGGATGATGTTCTTACATTTGTTGAGGTGAGCTTTGTTCCTTACGTTTAGCTGTTCTATAACTTTGAGAAAGCTGTTTACAGAAAAAATAAAGAAATCAGCATTCGTTATATTATTGATTTTTGAGAAATTCGTTTGTACTAGTTGGTTATTCTTGTGAATTACTTGGTTTGGTTCTTCTGTAGATGATATCAAGTCCATTGCTCCACTGGATATCAGAAACTGATCACCTTGATGAGACTGCAAATAATCAGCTTCAGCTATTATGGACCGAAATGCTTAAAGTTCTGCAGCTAAGTAGGCCATCAATCACATTCGACTCTTTATTCCTCAGATTTCAAGAACCCCTCCTCGAAAGAGCTCTCGATCACCCAAATCGAGCCATCTCTGAAGCTACCATTAACTTTTGGAACTCGACGTACGGTGCACAGAACAGTTTAGAGTTTCCTAAAAGCATAGTTCCTGTACTGGACAAGCTCACAAGAAATGGAAAAATCAACATTTGCAGTAGAAATCGCGCAGGAAGATATAAGGTGACTAATGCACTAAACAAATCTTCGAAAAGAGTCGAGATTGTGGGCAACTTTTGTGATGAAATTTATTCAGGCGTTAAAAGAAAACGGCTGGAGCTGACCGAACGCCAGAAAGAAGTGAGACGAGCACAACAAGGGCGGTCCAGAGATTGCAGTGGACATGGCCCTGGAATTCGGACCTACACGAGTGTTGATTTCTCTCAAGGGATTGAAGATTTATCTCAAGGTAATGATGAATCACAAGAAATCAGGGAACCTTAGTCCAATGCTGGGGATGTTGAGAAAAGCTTGTTCTCGACTTTCAGGAACATGTGAGTTGATGGAATTGTAGTGGTGAGATGATATGTTTGATTGATTTACTTGTAATTATGTAAAAAAAAAAAAATATTATGTTGCTATTTAATATCGTTTTCATTTAATTTCAAGTTAACCTAGTAAGATAATAGTATTTTTATTTGGCCAATTTGCACCCCTACCGAATAAACTGAAAATAATTGCATACATACGGTTTGAGAAAAACACTAGCATCTATATAGGTTATAGGATTTGTGTCAAATAATTAGGAAAATGCATAATGTCAGTTACCAATTAAAAAACGATTTTGTTCCTATAATTGCCTAATTGAAGGTAATCACAATTAAAAGAAAAAAAAAATGATATACATGAAAAGAACGGTACTGAACATGGCCATGTCGGACAGGAAGATTCGATGTTGTTTCTCTGCGTGACGACGACATGCTGTGTTGTAGGCGGCTAAATTCTGGTTGGAGTGGTTGTAGTCACTACGACGCTCTGAACACGTGAGATGGCTAGAGGTTGCTGCGTGGTTGAACGTGGACGCAGAAGATGTTCGAGAAACGAAATTCGTTCATGGTGATTCTGGAGCGTTGAATGACTTCCTGTAGAATACCATGTGTTCCAATCTGATTGGATCTATTCTACTTGAATATAATTTATTGGAATTTATATAATAAATTAGGCAATACTTTATCTTATGTATAAGCATTTATATTATATTTGCACATATGATAAAGTCCTTAGATCATTATTAGTTACAAAGACATGGTTACGCATAGAGATGGTAATCATGGAACATGTTTTTAAAACTGTGATCTTAAATGAAGTTCCAAGTCGTTGGGTATTTCGAGATAGGATATCGAATAACCTGGTAAGACTTGCACATATGATGTATACTTATTGGATAAGAATGTTGTATTCCATCAACATTAGCGTGGGACACAAATACATATATGTGGGTGCTTTTTAGGGAACAAGTTCACTGAATATGACCATATGAAAATTCTTAACTGGAAGTTTAAACTGTCGAATAAGATTTTTCATGTTGCAATAGTACATGATTGATCCTTTGACTTGACACGATACTAATCTTGTGCATGTTGCACTTTACTTTGATTTATCCTTTGATTGTTGGACAATCATAAAAGGGATATTTTGGGTATTGTATTAATATGTATAGAGGTTTATATGTGACCAACAAAGAATTCGACACTTATATGGATAAGTGAATTTCCTATGTTTTTCATAGTTTGTGATTCAAAGACCTTGGCCAAGGCAGGATGAATAGAGATTCATAAATAATTCACTAAACCTGAAATGGAATCATAATTATTAAATCAATTGGGTTTCGACTAAAATCCATACCCATGATTTAATCGGGAAATTAGTTGTCGAAAGGATTTTACATGTATGCAATTGTTATCGAAAAGGTTTACTCGTTATTTCACTTAATATTAGGAGATCATGCTACTTGCTAGGTGTTCCCATGATTTGTGGGTTCTTGAAATTAAGGAGTTAATTTCAAGAATATAAATCAATAAGATTAATTTAAATTACAAGTAAGTTGTAAACCCACTACTAGTATTAATTATGAACCTAAAAGGTCACACCAATTTTTGAATGAAGACAATTTTTTGAAATTGATATTTCTAAAGAGTTAAAATTAATTGACAAAGATTAATTAAATAATTTAATTATTTAATTAAATCTAATTTTGAATTAGATGTCAATTAAAAGAATATTATAAATTAATCAATTGAACTGATTAATTGAATTTTGGATATTAATTAAGTAATTATTGGAATTACTAAATTAATAGTTGGATTTTTAAAATTAGATTTTAGAATTCAAATCCAAATAATAATATGATTATAAAAGAGAAGATTTTATTTAATTGGGAGATAAAAGATTTTTATCAAATAATCTTGAAAATGGTTTTCAAGACTTATTACTTTATTATTAATCTTTAATATGATTAAAAATTAAATAATAATAAATATAAAATAATTATGGTAGATGGTGGTTATGAACCACTCTACATAATTAATGTAAAGTCAAAGTTGGGTAAGATTATTCTAATAAAATTTTGATTTTTAAATGGAAATGATTACCCAATATTGATTATTTTATACATAAAATTTTAGTATAAATATGTACATAAGTGATGTACAAAATTAAGAGAGATTTTTAAGAAAGAGTTCTTGAAAATAAGAGTTAAAATTTGAAGAAAGATTTCTTGAAATTTTAAGAGAGATTTTTAAGAAAGAGTTCTTGAAAATAAGAGTTAAAAATTTTAAGAAAGAGTTCTTGAAATTATAAGTGAAGAAAAGTTCTTACACTTAGATAAAAATTAATCTCCCAATAAAGATAAATAAAATTCTTCTCTTTAATAATATTTCTATATCAATTGATAAACCGAGACGTTTCATACTAGCGAAGAAATTGGATCTTGGTATTGGATTTCAAAAGGTGGACTCTATTAGAGGGAAGGCATTTGGATTCCTTAAAGCGAGAAGAGTTCATACCGAAAATTGATCTCCACAACATCTTCGAGGAGGAGATAAAGAGGTAATTTTCGAAATTATCTTACAAATCAAAATTAGTAATTGTTACTAGATTTTAAACGATGCTTATCCTTTGTTTCGTTATATTTATGTACGGTTTAAGTATTTATATGATAAATACTTATAAATTTTAAAATTTTCGTTGCTATTTTTAATCCGTATAGTATAGCGAACCCAACACTTCCTCGTCGGGCGCCAACGACGACGATAACTTCCTTTGGTCGTCCTCTTCGAAGCCCGAGAGTATCACCAGTTGCGGGCTTGGACGAGAGTATCACATGTTCCGAGAGTATATATTTAAATTGGCCATAGAATAGTTCCAGTGTGATGCATTTATACTCAATATATTTTTCAGTATATTTGTATTTTTATTTAAATAATATTATCTAACTACGATTGTGATGTTTGGATTTTGTTTATACATTTTGTTTCTACTTATTACTTAATTTTATACCCCAAATATGTACAACAATGATATGTAAAAAACTTAATGTAAAGGCTCCTAGAATGTGAAGAAAAATTATATATACTAGATTACAAATTTGTTTTTTTTTTTTTATTGCTCTATTAGGGTCTTTAGGCAGGCTTCGTCCTGACCTCTCATGTTTATTCAGCTGGTGGCTACGTTTGTCAGTTGGTGGTTGTATTTGTGCACATTTGTGCCCTTATATAAAATGTCTATCGTTACGGAAAAAAAAAACAAATTTGTTTTTTTACTCAACCAATATTCAGTTTATGCTTTGTTTATAACTTGTAACTATGTATATTAGTAGATATATACAATTTATGTCCTCGTAACATATAAGTAGATATATCCAATTTATGTCTTCGTAAGTTACATTAAAAAAAGACCAGGTAGACAATTATAACAAAAATAAGTCAAAGCTTAACGACGAACATCATAATATTGTGCAAGACGGACATCAAACCATTTTCAGTTTATGTTGCGTTGTCGTCAGTATATTTTCAGTATTGCGTTTTTATTTATATAACTTTTACCAATTCAAAATGCTATCGTGAACAACAATCAGACAAACATCACTAGCTAGTGAGATTGATGTTTGGTCTAATCTCTTTATTCAACATCAGTACCATCAATTATGCTAATATACCAAACATAAACAATAAATTTGATTATCTCTCCATGTAAATTTGTAAACTAATTTTTTTACTGTAAATTTATATCTAGTTTATTTTTCAGTTTGTTATATATTTATAAACCAATATAATAATATGTGTGTTGTTTTTTTTTTTTATATAAATTTATATCTAGCTTACTTTTCAGTATATATTGCATACCATAAAAGATTATGCTAATACACAAAACATAAACTATACATAAATATCATATAAACAATTAAAACTTATCCGGTCGAAACTATCCGCATGACGCTGCTCACAAGCATGGTTGTCGTGTATAAAAAGTGTGTAAAACCAAAAGTTTGTAAAACCAAATCCCTATCCCAGATATTCACCTATATATATATATATATATAATTACTAGCTAATAGCATTTAATAAAACCTATTTAATTTTACCTATGTGGCAATTTAATCATTTTCCCTCCAAAAACCGTTACTTTTGATGTATTTAATCTTTTATTTAATTATTAAATAATCAACACACTAATCACTTCAAAATCACAAAATTCATTTTAAACTTTTGATTACTGACAGTCGACTATATAATGTGTTGACCGTATAATGTGATTAGATATTATTGTGGTTACATTCAAATAATTTTTTTTAAAAAAAAAATAAAAAAAGTATTTGATTGTAAATTAGATAAACGCAATTTAAATATATATATATATATTCCAACTCCTTTAATTGTAAATTTGGTCAGCAAAAAGGTAAAAGAAAAATAAATATATGCATAGAAATAACTCACAATATTTTATTTACATATGTGCAAATGCACAAGGTCGAATACTAGTTTCCTAATAAACTCTCCCACCCTAGAGTATCTCTCTCTCTATCTCCCCGAACTGAGGTGAGGGAATAAAAGAATGGATTGAAGGTCCCCAAGGTGAATCCCAAACATGGATAAAATTTCCATCCCCCACCTAAAATCTAGCACCTAGTCTAAGGGGTTTTCTGGCTTCCAGCCAACTTTTCTAGAGCCAAGAATTATAACTCTTTGGTTTCATATTCAGCAATTTGTCATTCCAAAAATATTTACCTCCCAAAACTTTAGACACTAACAGATTAGGATGGGTTAGAACCCTCTACAGCTATTTGATTAGAAGATCTTAATTGAAGTTTATAAGGTTTTTAAAGCTAAGACCTCCACTATTTTTAGGTTTTGCATGTTTTTCCCACCAGTCCAATGCAATCTATCCTTCACATTCTCCATTTTCCCCACCAGAAATTAGAAACATTTCTGCAAATACTTTTACACACAACTAAAGGGAGACAAAAACAGGACATGACATGGTATGGAAGAGCATCTAGCACTTTTTTGTTCAAAACTTCTTTACCAGCCTCACTAAGAAATTTGTTTTTCCAGCTCTGCAGTCTCTGCATCACTCTCTCACTCACAAAGTCAGAAACTTCTTTTTTTGATCTCTCTATGCATGAAGGAAGATCAAGATACTTGGAAGAATCCATTCTTGTGATCCCACTCAAGACATTACATATATCAATGGCAGTAGAAGGCAAAGTGTTTCTAGAGAAGAGGATTGAGGATTTGTCAATATTCACCATTTGACCAGAAGCAGAACCATAATCAGACAACAACTTTATAATCAGAGAAGTATGATGCACATTGGCTTTACAGAAAATAATTGAATCATCGACCAAAAAAAAAAAAAGATGAGATATCATAGGGGCATGTTTACCGATTTTTATTCCTTGTAAAGAAGAATGCTGACAAGCTTGGTTAATCAGGTTGGACAGTGCTTCAAAAATAAGTAAGAATAAGTAAGAAGATAATGGATCTCCTTGTCTCAACCCTCTAGTATGTTGGACATAACCAAGCACAGATCCATTCACATTGAAGAAAACAGATGAAGTACAAACACAACCTAAGATCCATGATATAAATTGGTCACAGAATCCCTTTTTTTGACAAAATTGAGTAATGAAATCTCAGTCTACCCTATCATAGGCCTTAGCCATGTCCAATTTTATAACCATGTAGCTTTCTTTGCCTCTTCTTTTGCTATTTAAGAAATGAATGCATTCATTAGCCATAACTACATTGTCAATGATTTGTCTACCAGGTATAAATGCAGACTTTGCAGGAGAAATGCAAACTTTCAGAACAGATTGAAGTCTATTGACAATAATTTTAGTCATGAGTTTATAAATCACATTGCAAAGACTAATTGACATGTAATCAACAACTTTAGCGGGCTTCAATTTTTTTTTTTGTTGGAATAAGAGAGAGGAAAGTATGGTTCAAATTTCTAGGCATGTTCCCTTTCAGGAAGAAGTTCTTATCAGCTAAAAACAGATGGTTTTATACAATAGGCCAAGAGGACTGAAAAAAGGAGGTTGTCATTCAATATTGTCCTACTGCTTTAATGGAAAACATGGACATTGAGGCCTTTTCAATTTCAGCTTCACTCACTTCTCTAATCAACATCCTATTCATTTCTTCATTGATTCATTTAGGAGTTCCATTAAGGTTACAATCTTACATTAAGGGGTTAGAAGTTGTGAAAATTTTTATTGGACCAATTTCAGATCATTTGTAAAAATCATTCAAAAATATGACACAACTTTTGTTGCATCCCGATAACCAAATTACGAGTCAATTTGACTCGATTAAATTGATTCTTAATAATTTTCTCTTTCACAACATGGTGAGAATTTCATTTTTATATTATGTAGTATGATATCAACGATTAATCTAAATCATGATTAAATTTTTCAAAAACCTTCAATCATTTTTTTTTCATTGCAAACCTAATCTAATTTTATTTTTAGTGATGTGATATCAATAATTAAAGAAATAACTTTATAATTATAATATTATTTCAAGATTTATCAAATTGAATTGCAAAAGATTGTTGAACATTATAGAATAATAATTATAACCAATTTCTATATTTAACTTTATTTAATTTTGTTTGAATACATGAGATGAGTATATAAGTTATCTTTTATGCACTTTCTTTGTTAGGCCACCATCTGTTTATGATACTACCTCCTTTTTTAAATAAATGTCGTTTTGACTTTTTTGATTCATCCATTTTGCTATGTATCTTGACATTAATATGTCTAGATACATAGTAAAATGGATGAATCAAAAAAGTCAAAACGATATTTATTTAAAAAAGGAGGGAGTATTTAATAACTTATGAATAACATACTACTAAATATTAATAAACATGCATAATATCATTGCTCGGTTCTGACTCATATTAGTGTCGGCTTGACCCATTTTTAATATTCATTATTGGTTGTGTGTGTGTGCTATTTTTGCCTGTCAAAATTCCAAACTGTATTCAACCAAAAACCAAACAATTTTATAACACAAGACATGACAATGAATATAATTTTATTGCAAAATATTTCTACACACCTAGTAAATAAAAAATATCTATGGTAAAGCATATTTATAGTTACTCCTAAAATACAAATTAATCCTATCTTACCTCAACAATATAATTTATTTTTTTAAAAAAAAATATAAACTGTGAGAATATTTTTAAAGCTCATTGGGCATAATTTGGAGCTCTTTCAAGAGATGGCCACATTTTGGCGCCGCTTTTTTTGTGGTGAAGGCTATTGGGTTGGCATGACGAGTATCATCGTGAAAACCACTGTTTCTTGTGAGGATGACTTTGGAAGAGGGCCTTGTGGCCCACCCCTCATCCGGGACCTCGCTGCAGTCGGCTCTGCTGCTCTTGAAAAGAGTCACCGCACACTCTTCTTCCCCATGGTCACCTTCCACAGTTAGGTGGTACATTCCCTCATCATCAGTCACCCCTTCTTGGCTGTACGTAATGTTGCCCTCCTCCTCCCCTCTACACTGCAGCCGCACGCTCGCCCCTGGCATGGGCTCACTAAGTTTGTTGATGAAGTTGGTGCGGCAAACTTCGCAGTAAACCTGTCCCTCGACCAAGAATTTTGGGGCTATTGCCGAACCCGAATGGGCCACACTGCACCACATAAGCAAACAAAAAGCCACGAAAAAGGTAGATATCATGACTTGTTTTCGAGTTGCCATTTTCTAAGTTAATTACAATTCAGTTTACATATTGTGAGAGGAATTGTGACTGGGGTATATATGAGGGCAAGTTAGTTATGAATTTGAGGCTAACTTTTGATGTAATTTAAGGGTGTATGTGGTTGAAGATTAATTTTGACCTTACCAGATTTAGAGCATACTCCAAAAGGAAACTCTCATCCACATCCATTCAAATTATATTAGTAATTTCTATTATAAGCAGAATTAGTCTGTTTAAGATGTGCTATTGTGTGTATATGAATGTGTGAGTGTGCTAAAAAACCTTGGGTATGGTCAAATTCTATCCAACCAGCTGTGTTATAGTGGGCACAAATAATTAAACGAACAAAAATATCAAACAATAAGCATTAATAATTACTACAAAAAAGTGGGAAAATAAAACATAAAAAGGCAAAAACACACACAAAGTTGGTCACTATTGGCTATTTATGCGTGTTTCTCTTGTTTCAAATCATGTACCGTTAGTCATAGCGATCTAGCCACTAGTACATCGTATTATACCAACGGTATTATCAGATTAGAAAATATAATAATATACATAACAATATATATAACCAAATATAAAATATTGAAATTTAAAATTAAAATTCAGCCCGATGTCGTTTGTTTCCATGGCTAATGTGTTAATGGTCGGTGGAAAGAAAGAGCCAGTACAATGAAGGAGATGAAGTAGAGTGTGGTGGGTAAGGAGATCAGAACAAGTTGGATTGAGATTGATAGAAGATCCATCGCTTTGTCGTTGCAGATAGAATGCATCTTAGGGGCAAAATTTAGAACTTCGCCGTAGAGACAACACCCAGTTGCT
This sequence comes from Striga hermonthica, assembly GCA_902706635.1. Lineage (NCBI taxonomy): Eukaryota > Viridiplantae > Streptophyta > Magnoliopsida > Lamiales > Orobanchaceae > Striga > Striga hermonthica. The sequence goes on from CACSLK010003174.1 coordinate 5,668,016, forward strand.
CGCGAGATCAAAGGCTAAGGCACAAGAAAAATTCACGCGAACACAAAAGAACACGATATTTTTTGGTGTTGTTGAATTGACAGTTTTTCTTGATACTATTCTTTTGCTTAAATAAAATGTTACAAGAAAACTAATCATGACATTAAAATGAGGCCGATATTAACAACTAACCTAGGAAAGCAACTATGGAAAACAAATAAACTAATTTAGGTGCACAAGGATTACATCATATAATAGAATATTTTTTTACAATCTCCTCCTAAGCCTTGTGCACATTGCTTACATTGATCAGGCCGATCTTAGAGCGCAGTTCATAGAACTTTGTCCTCCCAAGCGACTTTGTTAGGATGTCTTCCAGTTGTTCTTCACTCCTGATGAACTCGACATTAATCAAGCCTTCCTCCGTATTCTCCCGAACAAAATGATATTTCACTCGAATGTGCTTGCTCTATCCATGGAGTACTGGGTTCTTGATAAAGGCAATGCAGACTTATTTTCCACCCTCAACATAAGAGCTCGATCCCTGCACCTCAACCAACACCCGAGCGAGCCAGAATGCTTGACTAGCAGTGTTTGCAGGTGCTATGTATACCACTTCACAGCTTGATTGTGCCACCACCTTCTTCTTCTTAATGGATTGCCAGGTGATCGGGCTACTGATGTGGGAGAAAAAACCTACTATTTTGCTCTTATTAGCATCAACCTCCTCCGCACAATCATTATCACTTAAACCTGTCAAGTGAGCTTTCTTTTCCTCCTTCATGTCAAACCAAGAGTCTTCAATTCTCGGTTCCTTCCACATAGCACAACATGTGCTTCACGAAAGCAATGTGGTCCTCACATGGGTCCTCTAAGATTTGGCTAACATAGCGAACAACAAAATCTTAAGATCGAGGTTAGTATTAACCATGTACCTTAAGCTCCTGACGATGCTCTTGTACCCCGTCTGGTCGACTGCGAACTCTGAGCTAAATTTTCTCAATATTAGTCGTGCCTCCATAGGCACATAGCATGGACTGCACCAGCCATGACCCTCTTCTCCAGAATCTTGCCTGCATAGGTGCTTTGGCCGAGTGAGATTCCCCTAGCGCACTGCTTCACTTCATTGTCGAGTTAGAAATGAATTAAGTCGAGGTTGTTTAACTTGAACGTGGTTGCCATCTCCATCTTGAATGACTTGATGTCGCTACAGCTCGAGCGGGTGATCACGAGAACATCGACGTAGACCCCAACCATCAGTTTCGATTCGTCGTTCTGCCTGATGTGTATGATGTGCTCCGACGTGCTCCTCTTGAAGCCGAGCAACATCAGCGTGGTGTTCAGCTTTACATTCCAGGCCCACAGGTCTTGATGTAGACCATACATCCAAAGCTTGAGCACCTTGTTCTCCTTGCCGGTAATGACGAAGTTAGCCGACTGCTTGATGTAGACTCCCTCTGTAGACCGCCTTTCAAGAATGCTGATTTGACGTCCATGTGGTGTACCTCCCACCCCTTGTGCCTCGCAAGGGCAATGAGAAGGCGCAACGAGTCCAGCTTGGAAACCGACAGGAACACCTCGTCGTAGTCTATATCATGTTGTTGTGCGTAGCCCTTCACCACAAGGCGTGCATTGTGCTTGTACACCTCTCATGATCCTCCCATTTCATCTTGAACACCTTCACCCTGATCGGCATGAGGTACGCATTCCCCTAAGTAATTTTCTATAACCACGCACAAATTTAATGGAATTATCAAATGACCCAGAAATAGAGGCACTGGGGCATATTTTAATTAATTTTCTTATAAAATTCTCAATCTCACTTACTATTTTACAAATAAATGTTTTTTCAAAACATTCAATTTACATAATTAATTTAGCATGCATTAAAATCATTTAAATAATTATTATGCATATTCAAAATTAAAAGCTATAAAATAGAAAAGTAAATATGACTATTATGGTCTTTAATTACCTATCCAATTTCAACATGAAAACCATAATGTGTGCCTTAATCGAACAAATATTCTCTCTATGTGTGATTGGACTATTGATTATTCCAACCTGGAGTCGTCGATGGTGGAGCGTCGTTTTTGTTGTTGCCTTGTTGGGTTTGTTTCCAATCATCCCATTCTGCAGCTGCCCACCTCGCCATCGCCAAGGTCTTCACCACCGAGTCTTGTCATCGTTTAATGTCACCTATGCAGTATGTGCTCATCCGGTAGGCCCCGTCGAGCTCCGTCGCATGCGTCACACGCGAGGATATAGTGCGCCACACACAGCTCTCCGACGCCTCTTGAGTCACCCGCCCATGTTGTCGCCTGCTTGTGCCTGCTTTAGGTCGTTTGCGCGCGTCGTCAGGTCCTCGGACAAGGGAAAACAAGTTTTTTGGTCCTTTATCTACAGACCCTTTTTAATTTGGTATCGTAAATGGAATGTTTTTGGAAATAGTCCCCTAACTGAAAAAAAAAATTAACTTTTTGGTCATCTGACCGCCTATGTGGAATAATTGCAAAAAATATGTTGTTAAGGGGAATCGAACCCAGGTCCAATGGGGCACAAAAAGAGCACATGAACCACTTGAGCTAACATCAATTATGTTAACTATTTAACTTCAATTATATATCTACCAACATCTTTTTATCTAATATATATATAATATATATATATATATCTATTATATAACTTGAGCTAACATCAATTATGTTAAGTATTTAACTTCAGTTATATATCTACCAACATATTTTTATGATTTTGAATCAGAAGAGAGATTTCAAGAAATGGCAGATCTATTCACTCTATCAATAACCGAGCCGGATCTGCTGTATCATAAGGGATTTGCCTTTTCTATTGAATCCTATGGATTGGATCAAAAAGAATTCAAGGAATCCAGCCGCTGGGAGTTATGTCTGAGACCTCTGCTTTCTTTGTTAGTTCTAACATTCATTCACTCATAAACTACTGAACTTCATATGCCATTTATGTTCTGTCAGATTCACTCCGGGTATGAGAGGTCTAGTTCGGTGAGAATAGATAGGGAATATATATATATATTATATATATATTAGATAAAAATATGTTGGTAGATATATAACTGAAGTTAAATACTTAACATAATTGGTGCTAGCTCAAGTGGTTCATGAGCTCCTATTGTCCCATTGGACCTAGGTTCGAATCCCCTCAATAGCACATTTTTTCCATTTCTCCACATAAGCGCCACGTGGCATTACAACTCAGCAAAAAAAAAAAAATAAAAAAAAATTCGGGGAATTTCCACGTAGCTCAGCCGGTTACAATGACTTGATATAGGCGGTCAGAGGACCAAAAAGCTAATTTTTTTTCAGTTAAGGGACTATTTCCAAAAACAGTCCATTTACGGTATCAAATTAAAAACGACCTGTAGATAAAGGACCAAAAAACTTTTTTTTCCTCGGACAAGTCGCACGCCGGTGCACCACACTGTGCTTCATGCTATGCATGTTGCCAAGAAAGCCGAACCATCCTGTCCGCGGCTTGCGAGGCATTTGCGTGTTGCCTGGCGTCTGTGAGTTAATCGTACGACACCCGCATAGCCCCGACAATCTCGCAGGAGTGCTAACCTCTGTCGAGCACTGCCTCCGCCCCCAGCTGCCCTGCACTCAGCTGTTGATGAGTGTCGAACTACGTTGTCGATAGAAGCTAGCAACTAGCGACCTTCTCGACATAACCGCGTGCGCTACTCGCGGTCGAGCTCGCAATAGTCGAGTTGCCTAGTCAAGGTGGTCCGTTCGTCATCTTCGTCTCGGTGTTTGTCCGTGTTTATCGCATTCGTCGAAAAATTAAATGATATATTTACAATTTCGATCCTATGACCATGAAGGGCCTTACATGTTTGTTCTAGAAAGTAGTAAACTATACGATGTCCTGTCGTACGTTTAAATCTATTACAAACATTCACCAACTTAAAATTCCTCAACATGTCCGAGACTTTAAAAATATGCATAAATTAAAAAACATATATTTGGGCCATAATAGTTGGATAATATAATCCAACAAACGATAATGCATATATATGTACAAAAAATGCAGCGCTCGACGCAAGTAATTCCTAAAAAACTAATTATATTGTTGACCAATAAACTAAATTAACCTTGAGCTCTAATTCCCATTGTTGGGTCCGGTGAAGAACGTTAGTTTTGGTTCTCTAACTAAATTGTAAGAAATTAATCCTATGTGTTGCAGATCTAAAGTTTATGATCAAGATCTTACGGTTTTGTTTAAGTCGACTCTGAGACAACTTACACGGCCGGACGAACGATTCTGACTCTAGCCACACGAACTCGCCCGTCTCGCCTTGTGTCTGCTACCTCAAAGCCTTCTGTTGTATTCCATCCCCTCGGTTGGGTATCGTGTAGGCGACGATCTCCCGAACTCATGTATGAACTCTCCTTCCTCTTGCTTCTTCACGATCGTTGCCTAGCCCTATATTTATTGCTCATGCTTCTTCATGATCGTGGCCTTGCCCTATATTTATCGGGGATTAGAGTGATTTTATAATTTCTTGGCAAGAGAATGAGACCGCCACCATGGTTAATTTTGTTAGGGTTGGTGTGATTTTGTGATTCCTTGGCAAGAGAATGAGATCCCTACATGGTAAACTTATAGAATGCAATATGTAATGAGATCCCTACATGGTAAACTTATAGAATGCAATATGTAGTTAGATGGAGCAACTTTAATTGATTTGGCTCCATATATAGGATAAAGGAGCGAGTTTAGGGAGCAAATTAAGTTGATTTGGCTCCCAAAAACTAGCTAGCTATGGATTGAGGTTAGAGAGCTTGTTGAAAAAAGTTATAGACAAGTGGTGGTCGCGATCGTAGTTGCCTGGCAAATGATTTCCACAATTTCAAGAGAACCATAAGCAGATATTTTAGAGAAGATATACACAATTTGACAATCATGAACGTAAGTTGTATACACAATTGTACTCGTTCCATTTCGAAAAACACAATCGACCACAGCTTAACACGCACCGACAACAGCACCAAGTTCACGTTGATCACCACAATTTTCACGGAGCAATTTCCCAACAATGACATTAACATCGTCTAAACCAACACCTTTGCACAATGAATCCTCCTTAGCCAACTTATCCCCAAAAATCCCACTCGAAACAACCTTCACGTTAGGCCCATCCCGACACTTTCCCATACACTTGCACCCGGAGACCTCACCTTGCACCCCAACAACTCTCTCAAACTCCTCCAACAAATCCCCCGCACCCGATTTCTTACATTTTCCGCCCATACACACCTTAATCACGTGTTTTTGGCCTTCACCATTTTGTTCCAAGGTTTTCGATTCTGACGACGATGTGGCCATGGCCTGCAAAACAGGAATCGGGTCTTGTACCGACTGTTGTACGATTTCTCCACAGTCACTGCCGCACTCAGATTCAGATGAGGAAGAAGAAGAAGAAGAATACGTGACGAGGACCCCTTTCAATCTTGCCTTTTCTTCTTTCATCTTCCTCTTCACCTCTTTCCGCTCTGCTCTTAGCTTCTCGAACTGCTGTTGTAAAAGTTGTGATGCTTCCTGCGGTCAGCACCGATAAAGGGCAATCAAAATCCAAAACCAATACAGATCCAACAAAAACCCAAATAAAAACCAAAACAACAACACAGACACAATTAGCTCACAAAATTATTCTCTCTTACCGAGATTATATTTCCTTCGACTTGATCAAGCCAAGCGCCATCTGAATCCAACCCGAAGAAGCCCATCTGAGAGAGAGCGGACAAATCTCTGGACAGCCCCTTGAGCAGTTTCAGCTGCTTCTTCTTCTTCTTCTTGGCCGCCTTGTCTTCTGCAATTATCTCGTGATTGTTTCTCCCGATTGCACGCAATTTCACCCCGGCACGAGACGGGGGCGTGGAATTACAACCGTAATAATACTTCGCGTGGCTTTGGTCGCAAAATCCGGATGATGATAAGATCCCGCTCGC
>CACSLK010003174.1:5674056-5699041 GCA_902706635.1 Striga hermonthica
GCCGCTTGCATCCATCCCTGCCTCGCTGAAAATTGTGTGTGATCTTTCTTCAGCCTCACGCGGCGGGCGGGGAGATTTAATTCGCGGGTGGTTACGAGTTTATACAATTCTATGTTGTGAAGGAAAGGGGGCCGTCAGCGGCAGACATGGGTGTTTCCTTTTTATTTTAAACTTTTTATGTACACGTGGAGGGTGTTGATTGGTTATCTTTTCATGTGTGCTTGGCGCCTGCGAGCATGCGAAATCTTTCGACTCGCCACGCTTTTCCTACTCCGAACATGCGTTTAACGGCTTCCGCAACGCCTGGCGAATGGCCACGTAGGATGCCAGCAAGGCGAGTTGTGTCCACGTCAACACGCGGTGTTAAATTAGTCTTGGAACTGGAACTTGTGTACCAATATGCTTTATTTCATAAAGCATATAAAGCATATTTAATAGGTAGTTTAATTTATCCTTACCTTCGTTTTCTTCTTATAATAGCACCGTTATATGATATAATATTATTAAATATTTTATTTATTTATTTATTTATTTATTCGTGAAATATAATAGTTTAATTTCATATATATCATTTAAGGTTTACAAAATTTCATAATATTCTAAAGATTCATAAAATTATTAATTTACTAACTCGTTATTTTATTTTAATGAAATTTTTAGATTAAGATTTTTTTTTTTCCGTTTCTTGTCAAGTAGTTTACATGTATTCAATATACAGGCTAATTTTATAAAAGTATCTAGACCCCTTTTCAATTTTCAATTCAGTCCATACCTCTAATTTTCTTCCACTTTACTCCTTCCCACTTGCAATAAAATAATAACCCTCTAGTATTCCCACAATACCCATATATTTATTCAAGTCCAAAAAATTAGTACCAATTTATTTTGGATTCGTACCTCTTTAATAAGAAAATAGTACCAACTTTATTAATAGGTAGTACCTAGTTTTTGTACCTGAGTTTTTCACTTAAAGAGTACCCACCATAAAATGAACAATACCAGACCCAACATGTTTCCGTAAAATTAAATAACTCCATAATTTTCGTACCTTTTTTGACCAAAATAGTTCCGGGTGAGATGGCTTGCAATTCCGCCAGTCGGAAAATTATTGCCCTAGTTCCTTTCACGGACGGCTCCCCACCGTCTAACTTCACCAATGGGAAGATGAACTACAAGTTATCCGACTCCTTCAGATACCACTCAGCACAACCTTGGTTTGTTTCCTACTCCAAGCGTACAAATACTTAATTATGGAGATAGATTAAAACTACGACAACATGTTGTGAAGCAAAAGCCTCTTTTTTTTTTATTAAGAACTCAAAGTGATTTTATTACATAAGTAATCTCCTTAAGGGAGGAGAAAACCTTTTAGCCTCTCATAATAGAGGCAAACACTCGTACAAACATAAAAATTACAAAGAAAATTAAAAGACAGTCAAGCTCACACACTATTACAGAGAATTTTATTTTGATGAGAAAACTGAAGAGGATGTTCGATGCCTTCTGTTTCTTCCAAATCTTGTATTTATAGAGGTCTTGGAGTCCTCTATTATTGCTTGTCCCAACCGGTAGGACAATGCCTGGTTGTCTTCACATGTTGATGGGTCCGGCTGCTGAAGAATTATTGAACCCACTTTCCTCTGTCGGTCACATGGTGTATGTGGATCTGACTCGGAAAAGCTTGTCTTTACCTTTGGTGAAGGAATCATTCCTTTTCCCTTGTCCCACCATTAATTTGTTGGTGGGCCTCCATGTCTAAAGCTTAATCAGACTCGTCTTCTTTTGAACTTTTGAAATTCCGGTTTTTTGGAATCTCCTTTTTCTCTGGTTTGTCTTTCTGGTCGGGTCTTTTCCTTTTCATCGGAAATAATTTTTCAAACAGTGGTTTCTCTTGAATTGCACAACATGAACATATATTTTCATGCCATCTAAGACCGTGCAACATGTTACACGCCCTTCTTCGTGTATTCTCTGTGGCTGCCAACTTGTTTTCCCATAAGAATTTTCTTTTATTCTCGAACAAGTCGTTTGCAAACTCAGAGGTGCTTCTCGTCAAGGAATTAAGTAAAAATGATCCGTTTGGTGAATTTTGATATATCTTAAACGGATATTTTACCTTTTCCATTTCGGTAAGACACACCCATACTCCGTAGGCTCGTCGGGTGGAAATCTCATCCTCTGTTATTGCCGTGTATAGAGGTGTTTCCTTGGTAGTACCGATATGAAGTAGCGCTTTTTTGTTGGGGCGCTGCAACTCAATGAAATAAAAGGCGGCATGCCTTCCATAATCACTTGCAGGTTCTGGAGCAATAGAGATAAATTTTAGCTCCAAAACTTCTCCTCTTTTTAGATGAAGATTATAAGACCAAGATTCATATACGACTTTAGTAATCCACTTGGGTAATCTTGAAATCTCAGGAAAATTCGGTGCCTCAGTAAAAATTGAAGCTATTGCACCAAAGTCCATCCATTTTCTTACAGGGTCTGGTCGAGCTCCTTCCAGTACCCAAACTCGGGGATATAAACCAGTATCGTCAACAATAAACTTTTCTGGCTTAATATTTCTTTTCGTAATTAAGTCCTCCATCAATGAATTGTAAACCTGAAAAGAAGTAGGAGAACCAATGTTTTTGTTAGTATCAACCTTTTCTCGACTTGTCTGTGGTCGTAGGTTGATCTCTTCCTCTTTTACCCCAGAGGTGTCTGGTTGACTCGAGACTTTAGACCTTTGGTCTTGTGTCTCTTTCTCTTTTTCTCCAGAATCTGAAGAAATACTTTCGTAAGCAGCATCCGCTGCACCAGGTATAGGTTCCTGGTACTCGTTTTGAGTTTTCTTTGAAACATCTTGCTCTCAGAATTCTTTATGGCTCACCGATGGTGATCCAACTTTGCGTAAAGGTTCTTGGAAGGCATTCCATAATAAGGTGTTAGCCATCCTTGTACCTTTGATTGTTGATTCGACCTTATCTAAGTTGGCCTTTTGAACTTGTCCAGCTATTATGGCATTAAGCCTTAACTGGCCAAAACTTTTGTCCACCTCTTCGATGTTTTCGCGAAGGTGTCTTATCCTTTTGAGGAGTGCATCTGCTTCATATACATCCATCTCTTGTCAAGAAATTTGCAAGAACATTTTCATGAAATTTAATAATGACAATATCATAATCATAATATTGACATTCAGCTTGCCATCGTAATAATATGGACTTTTCTGGTTTTGATTCTATTTTGTTATTCAGAAAAGCTTTAACACTTGAGTTATCAATTTTTAAAGTGAACTTTCTTTATAACAAAAACAAAGGCCATTTTTTGAATGCCTTTCTAACTGCAAAGAATTCCTTTTCGTTAATATGCCATCGGTATGCTTCACTGGTTGTAAAGAGTCCGCTGCAATATCGACATGAAACTTCTCCATTCAGAGTGGCTTTGGTGAGAACCGCTGCCCACTAATGATCGCTAGCATCTGTATAAAGAACTAGCTCATCCTTGTCATTTGGGATTGCCAGCTTTGGAAGTTTTTGACAAACTTTCTTTAACTGTTTAATTCCTTCCTCGTGTTCGTTTGTCCATCTAAAATCTGCATCTTTCTTCAGGAGCTGACTGAAAAACTTTCGGTATTGTGCCAGATTGTTTATGAACATTCTTGCAAAATTAACAACTCCAAGAAAGCTTTGTAATTTTTTTTATCTTTGAGGACATCTGGAAATCCTTTTTTTTTTCAACAATATGATTTTGCAAAATAATTCTCGATTCATCAATCTCGATTCCAAGGAATTCAATTTGTCTTGTGGTGATTACTGCCTTCTTTTCTGAAAGCACTAATCCCTCCTTGTGGCAAACATCTAAAAATATTTCCAGGTGTTTGAGATTCTCCTTCATGTTCTTTGAGGCGATTAGAATATGATTAATATATACGAACATAAAACTAAAATAATCTTTAAAAAGATTATCCATCTTTCTTTGATAAATCTGGGGTGCATTTGCTAACCCCATTGGCATTACATTCCATACACAATGCCCTTGTGGTGTAGAATCCTGATTTACAATCGAACTTTGAAAATACCTTGGCGTTCTTGATACAATTCACCAAATGTTCTCTGCTCGAAATGTAATATCCATCAAATTTTAAGATGTTATTAATAACTTTGTAATTAATAACCAACCTTGCTTTTCCTCTTTTTATTTCTCCATGGTTTCGAACAAGGAATCCAGGACTGCTATATGGAAAAACTCCTTCTTTAATTAACTTAAGGTCCAAGTGTTCCTTAAGTATTATTTGCATATCCTTACGGTCTGCTTGATTCATGAGGATGGGCTTGTATCTCACAAATTCATGTTCTTTTCCTGCTTTAACCTTTAAGGATGCCTTGAGTTCATTTTTATCCCACCAAGCTAAAGAATCTTCATTGAAATTTCTCTGGATTTTTCTTTTAGTATCTTCTAGTGAGATTTGCTCTTCGAGAGTTACTTCTGGTTGTAACTTCTCGTCTAGACTTGCCTTTAGGAATTAAATGGTTTCTAACTTTATTCTTTCCTCCTCGTAGCCTCCTAGACTTTCGATTCTTAACTGAAGGGTTGTTCCTCCGTACTTTCTTTTATTTTGGGTGTCGAAGTTTTCCTTCATCACCACGCTTGCTGCGAAATGTGATAGGCATTTTTCTATGAAATGCCTCTCTTAACCTTTGGACGATGATATTATGTTCACAAACAGTTGTAAAAATAAGTCTTCTTGTCTCATTTTCTTGAGTAAATCTTTTGAAAGTTTGTAGGAAATTATTTCCTAACAAAACATCTGCTCATGTATCATGAAAATAGATTGGTGGCGTTTTTACCTTATACCAAGGATTACCACCGGCTCCGCCAATCATGATTTCTGCTTGTTTAATTCCTCTTTTAAGGATAAGAATCCTTTTAGAGAAATCTCTTCCTGCTATAGGGGTTAGGTCCTCTCCTATTTCTTTTGGAAATACTCCAGGTTTTGCTGTGCAAATGCCTGCTCCAGAATCAATATAGGCTGCAAAATATTCTGCCCTATATGATTCATATAATATTCCGACTTAAATATAAATTGAGAATGGACTAGTTGTCATCTAAATTCTATATCTTCGTCCATTTACTGTAAACTCCATTCCGTCTTGTAACCTTTCACATGGTTTATGGTTTTCAAGGAATTCTAATCCTAGAACAAGTTGTTCTGGGGTCCTTCCTGCTCCTCCTGTGATCACCGTTTCAATTTCTCCGATCTTCAGGATACCTTCATATTGTCCTATTATAGGTTGTTGGAGGTAATATAAGGCATCACAGGGAAATAAATTATCCTTTTGTGTGATATTGAACCTTATTTTTACTGACCTCCACCCTTCAGGACATCTAATTTCTCCAGTTGTTTTAAATACCTCTGAGTTCTTGTATGTATACTCACTCGTTGTTCTTCCCAGCGGTTACTGCTGATAGCTCTATCTTGCTGGAAAGACATTCTTCTAGGCTCAATCATGAGGCTTTTAGACCGGTTAAAAATAGGTCTATCTTGGATCCTCATATCAATTTCTTCAATTGTCGGATTTTCAATAATATCCGGTAATACCGCTTTTGCAAAATCCTCAAATATTCTGGGAACTTCTATGAATTCCTTCCTTAGAAATACCTCAGAATGATGAGTGTTTGATAAAGCATAGGAAATCTTGTAGGTAATGAAATAGGGTCTATTTACTTCTTTCATTAACTCTGTTCTTTTAAAATCTTGATGTAGGGTAAGAACTTTGTTAAAATCACGATCTCCTAAATTGTATGAAATTCTTGGATAGACATTGAATGCCAATTTTCCTGCATACAAATTTCCCGTAATTTCTCCAAGACATGAGTCTTTAAGGTCAGATATCCTTTTATCAAATATCGCCAGATTAAGAGGCGAATCTATTCCTTCTTTAAAGGTTGACTTGATGACTACTCTAATGGCTCCAATGTGGATCCATGAAAGTGTATTAGCCACCTCTCTTTTGTGCCTTTCTTTAATATCCTGAATTTCTTTATAGGGAATGAGTTGCATCTCTATTTGATTTCCTGTATATTCCATTGGAATGGCAAACTCTCCTATTGAGACTCTATGGATAATATGGTGGTTTCTACTTCTCAAACCTATTTTATCCATAACCTTTCCTATTTTCCCAATAGTAAATCCATCATACATTTGGAGCTTTGAATATTCCTTCATAATTTTTATAAGAGTTTTGTTAGACACTGTCGTATGGGAAAGGAATCCCGACATGTCTTCTCTTACTACTTGTTGAAGGACTCTTCTTTACTCTGATTCTGAACTGGATTCACTTCCATTTTCAGAGTAGACTTCTTCTTCTTCATATATGCTTTCTTCTGAGGGAATATCCTCAAATTGATACACTTGTACCAAATCTTGATAGTAGACAACATCATCAAATTCTGGGGTGGCTTCAAACTGTCTTATTCCTTGCCTTTTATTATCTGGGCAATCGGTTGATATATGACCTCTTGCTCTGCAATTCCAGCAATTACAATCTTTAAAACTTTCATTGGCTCGTGTTTGAGTTCTTCTGAAGTTCTTCTACTTGTACTTCTTTGATTGGAACCTGAAGAAGAGGCTCTGTTGCGGCTTGATATGGGTCTTTGTCCAGATTTAAAATTCCGGGCCTTTGGTTTTGACCAATATCGTCTAGGTCTCCATGAAGACTTACTCTTCTTGTATCCATGGGAGTGAGCATCTCTAGTATGCTTTCTCCATTTGTTTCTTCGTGGATGACTCCCAATATATGTTGGAATGTCATTTTCTTCACAACATAGAGGAACTGATTTGTTGGTACCTCTAAGTCTTTTATACTTTTTGTGTAGTGTCGCCTGATGGCACCACTCGGATAGTTTGGCCTTGAGAAATGACATCCTTCTAGCCACCGTATCTACCTCATCCATTTTATATTCTTTGATTAGAATTTCTCTCCATGGACTACGTATCTTTGAAAAGAACAATTGGGAGGCTTCAAAATCTGCTACCTTGGCCTTCCATCTATACTCCGCGAATAACTTGATATATTCATCTACATGACAAATGTCATGTAATTCTAAACAATAGAGGGCTTGCTTATATCTCTTTTGTTTTTCTTCCTCTACTCCTTCAAAATATCCTGTGCCGATAAATAAAATCTTAAGTACTCTAGCCATATTATCGACTATTCCTTTTAATGATTCTCTAGCTATGACATCTCCTTTTACGTCTGGAGAAGCCATATCCCATGAAATTTTAATTGAACCTTCTAGGCTCATTTCGAGAAGTGAAATGAACCCTTCTTTATTGAGATCCAATGTCCCTCCAACAATTCTCATTGCAGAGGCCCAATCATCGATAAGGATCTCCCGATTTTTAAAATCTAATGTATCTAGATTCAACATTAACCCATAAGGATGAATTGGATCTAGTTGCGATTTCCCATAATGGGTATTTTGAAGGTTAGGCCTTCGGATGCCCGCTTTCTCCCCGAACCTGAAAATCCCCTTGATAGGGCATATGTTGTTCCTCAGGTTGGTGAGAACCCGAACTTTCTCCTCTAGGAGGTGGTTGGGACCTAGTTATTATTGTTGAACCATCTCCCGTATTCATTTTTAAGTCCACTAGACCCAGACCCGCAAAGGATTCTGCAAGGACATGTAGATCCTCCAAATTCACTCTTTCCATTATTTGTTAGTGAATTTTCCTTTTAAGATGGCTCTCATCTTTTCGTCCTTTGTCATAGGCCTTCGAACTTCGGTGGGTTTACCCTCTTGGTGTAATAGAGGTACTGTTCCGAAGGTTAGTCCTCCAGAAGAATCGGGCCTATCTTTTAGAGTTTTAACTCGCTTTTGAATGTCAATAAGGATTTCTAATATATTATTTTGACTCTTCATTAGTTCTTCAATTTTGGTTAGCGTCTGGTGAACCTTGTTTGGGACAAGCAATTGCTTTTCACCATAGCTTTGTACAGTCTTTTGTAATTCACGAATATCTTCCGAAAACTTAGACGAATCTGGAATAACTTCTTTCCAGGTTAAACTATTATAGCTCATTGATGACTGTGATTTTGATGAGCTATTGCTTGATGATTTAATAAATCTGTTTGTAACAATTGGTTTACCCAGAGGGCATCCATATGATACTTCTTTTGTTTTTGACAAAGTTTAGTTGTAATTTTATTAACTTCTGCCATAACTTGTTCAATATAACGGTCATCCCAATGGGAAACTATCTATTGATGTTCTTGTTCACAAATCTTCAAAATTTGAAGATATCTTAGATAATTGTTGGTTATATTTTTGGGCAAATAGTAACCGAGTTACCCGACTCGGGTCGTTCTTAAGGAAGATTAGTCGGAGTAAATCATACGTTTATTCAATTCACGAAAGAGAAAATAATCCTAAACATTCTAATTCAATTTGTTGATTTGGTTTTTAAATAGAACAATTTAAATATCATAACTTAGAAATATAATTTAAGATAATCATCATAAGCAAACAACAAATCCTTGGGTATTTGAACCCGAATATCCAGGAAAAAGCAGAATATTTGATGGAAGGACGAGGAATCCTTTCGAACAACCGATAGGGGGGGAGGGGGGGAGGGGGGCGCAGCTGTGCATACAACATGCACGGGAATAGCCGCGTCAATGGCAACCTTACTCATGGTTACGGGAAAAGCTTCCACACGTACAACATTCCCTCACGCTTGGCTGACTAGAAATCAATAAAAATCGCGGATATATTCAAAAAATTCCACCTGACTTTCAAGATGATCCTTCCGAAACTATATATCCTTCTGCCCGGTATGAAATCACTCTTGATATAGGTAAATGTCCTGTCCAAGCCAAGGAACTTACGCCGAAGAGTCCTGACAAATGATGATTCAGAAGAGATTTGGCATTTTTGAACCACAAAACGCTCGGTTTCCATTTCGGCTGTAAGTGTAACCAACCCGCTATTAAGGATGTGGCAGAAAGCTCGGTGTCATTTTGTTAATAAAAAATGGCTCGGCTGTAATTACTGAATCGCTTCGCAACGGCATGTTCCGAGTTTAGTTAAACAAGCTAAGATAATGAAAATGATTTCAAGAAATATAAATAACTAGGGCATTGGGGACAATGAATTCCGGTTCAATTAATGTTTAATACAATCAAATTACTCGGTTAAACGATTTTACTAATTAACTCCTTTAGTGGTTTAAAAAAAATTAACTCTCATAATATGTGAATAAACATAAAAGAATGAATTATAAAAAACGAACAACACATAAACAATACGCTTCCGAACATGTTTACTCTAAACAAGTTAAGTTCGATCAATTTCTCCCCTCTCGGTTTTGAAATTGATTATAGATTATAATGGTGATCAATCACTTAATCATGAAATGGATAAAACTTGTAAACATTGAGATTATTGAAATTCTTATAAACGATAATTAACCAAACCGATTATCCCCTTACCCTAGTTAGGGAATTAGTTGATCATGTTAATAGAACAGAACAAATATTCTTGTAAATAACTCATCATTAATGAAAACGAAAATAGAACTTACTATTAATGAACAATCCGCAGAGCAAATGCAAACTTAATGTCTTCAACACACTTCAATAATACAAACTCAAACAATAAAAGATAGTGAAGAAACAAGTAGAAGAAGAAGAAGATAGATGTTGAATGATCAAGATGGTGATGATGATGAGTCCTCCTTTTATAGCACAAGTAGTCTCCCTTGTAGTTGTAGTTGGATGAGAAAATAGCTGAAAATCACTCCTAACATGATGCCTAACTTCCACCTACTCAACCACAAGTTCAAACATAGGTAAGAAAAACAACAACCTGCAGTCTGCCAAGGTTAGCGGCGCTAACCCTTCTTAGCGGCGCTAACCCTTCTTAGCGGCGCTAAGGTGGTGCTGAAACTAAAAAAAAAAAAAAAAAATCCTTTTTCGACCTTTCGAGCTTCGGCTAGTGTTGTCTACGCAAAATTCTTGACTCTCACATCTTTGATCACACGAACCAATATCAAACTTCTCAACTTGGATAAAGAGCATGATAACCAGACAAATATAACCTGAAATCAAAACGACATAAAAACACGAAAAATATAGAAAAATAGGAAAATAAGTACCAATCACACAAAAACACACAAAACCAACTAAATGGACCGAAAAAACACTCAGAGACAACCTAAAACAGAAAAATACTCAACAAAAATACTAATAAAAATAACAACAGAATTGGAACAAACAACTCCCCCACACTAAGACCTTTGTTCGTCCCAAACAAAAAGAAAGAAATGAAAATACAAACATATAAATGAGCAAAGACAATGGTTACAAGCTAAACTAATCTCAAAATAATCAATCGAATCAAAAAGAATTCAAATGCTCATAATAACATACCTCGACTAGCACTTGGTTATTTTGAGAAACATAAACTCTCATGTACAAAAGTGATCATATATATGTGCCTTACTCAATTTCTTTTCACAAATATCAATGGTCACACTCAAATTGATTGATAATCGAGTCAGATATGGATTTGCCAATTGTCTAACTTTTACTTCTAAAACAATCAAATTGTATGCAATAGAGAATCAAGAGGACTTTTAAGGGTTGTAATGTAGGTTCTTTGGATCAGGTAAGATAAATATAAGCTAAGTGGCTAAGGAAATAAAATCAAATCGCTCAATTAATTCACATAACCATAATCATGGACTCTTCCGGTTGTTACAACCCAACCGTTTCCTTCCAAATCTTGACAACCAATAAACCGATAAATGGCTAAAATATCGACTCAAGTTATTCACACATTTTTTTTAATATATAAATGATAACCTTAGTGTATTTATTTCCTTTTGGTTTTATCACATTTTTTTTATATAAATGATAACCTTAGGGTATTTATTTCCCTTTGGTTTCATCATTTTTTTAATCAATATATACAACACCAATACTAGTCATTTCCCAATTTCCACAATATCATTCTCAATCATCAAAATATCATCATCACGAGGCAACTTAAGAAAAAAAAAAATCGATACGGCTTAAAAGGGATAACTAACGGATTTATTTTAGTAAGAGAAACAGAAAAATATCAAGAATGCCTCAATCATATTCACATTACACAAATTCGACTAATTTATTTCAAAGCAGACTCAAGGCAAATCCTAAGTGATAACAATTTCGACCAATATCCCACAAGAAAGAAACGAACATGGCTCAAATCTCACACGGTAAAATAATTGTCAAACAAAACAACCAAGTATTTTATCGAGATATATCTCTTATTCACGTTATCACAACTTCTTAATTCAATCAACCATTTTTTACTAATTTTTGCAATTCACCAAAGTCCAAGCTCATAAATATATCACAAAATCCTACAAGCTAGACTGGTCCACCAAGCAAAAGCAAACGACGCCAATCATATAGTTACGCAAATACGCAAAACCCCCTATACTTAGCATTAGACAATGTCCTCATTGTCAATCCCAAGTACAAAAAGAGTTAACCACACAATCAACCGACTCAAAAATAAAATAAACTATACAAAACAATAAATAGAGAGGAAAAGAAATACGTACAAAGCACAGTGAAAAATCACTGTGCGTCAAAAGATGGTGGCTGAGAAAGTGGGGGAGGTGAGGAATCATGGCTACCGGTACTCCGACGAGCATCCCACTGGGTAAAACGGGTGTCCCATGTGCAACATTGTTGATACTGACGTTCTGCCCACGTATCCCATCGGCTGTCGTGTGCCGTCCAGTGGTCAACATTCGTCTGAACAAACTCAGTCCACTGCATGGTCTGCTCGATCCAACGCTCGTCGTTGGACTGAAGGAATGTAGCCCAACGTGCATCTGATCGGTAAAAGAAGTCCAAAGGGCATCATTCCGAGCTTCATACTCGGAGAACCATGCTGGAGCGACCGGCTGGGACGAGGCAGCCATGTGTTCCTCAATGGTATGCAAAAAAGTGGGCTGAGTGTGCTGAGTAGGCTGCCCTCTGCCTTCTGTAGCTGTCTCGTCAGCATCATGACCACCCTCAGGAGGTGGACCAGTGGATGTACCAGCAGGCTGCTGGGACAAATCATCCGGTACGGGCAAACCCATCTCCCGCAAATAAACCTTGTAGCATTTGCGCTGAGTGTCGGGGCGAGGAGTCTTTTCGTCTATGATGAATTCGGCACGAAGAAGGTCGTTATGAGAAATCCATTTGGATAGGATTGCCGGTTCGTCAACCGGAACATTGAAGTACTGGGCTAGCTTAGTCACCACATGGCCCAAGTTCGGACCACGTCTCGAGTCGTTACGGACATCGAAAAGAGAGTCCTTCAAATATTGTAGCATGCTAACTTGCTTGTCATTCGAAATAGCCCATAGAATAAAAACTTGTTCCTTGCTCACCTTGTTGGATTCCTTCTTACCAAAAATCATGTGTGAGAGGTACTTGTGGATCACCACATGAGCCAAATCGATGATCAAACCAGAAGATGGTCCGGTTGGCTTGTACTTTTCGCACGGGAAAATGGTGGCCCAATTGGACCTACTTGAAAGCCTTGGAAGTTGTGGCGAGAAGAAATGTCGGTATTGAATTTGTAGATGTCGCATAAGACCGTGTCGGTAATTCGATACTCCGTGCCCTTCATTCGAGCGGTAAGGTATCGACCATTATCGTGTCGGGCGACTGTGTTAAAGAACTCAAGCGTTAAGTTTCGGTAGGGATATGCCGTTGTGTCCTCAAATTCATGGAGATCAAGTAGTTGGATGTAGCGGAAAGGTCGTCACCGATCCCGAGCTCATCATTGAAATAGTTCTAGTCGAGATGTCGAGGCAGAGCAATAGGCTTCAAGGATAGCCGTTGATAGGACGTGACTTCGTCCATTGAAACGACCTTGAACGAATCCGTGTTCTTATGCTAATGTCGGGGTTGCATTGGCGGGATTGGGATTAGTGCTCGTGGAGGCTGCATTAGTGCTTCTCTTCGATCGGGTGCCTCGTCCAACCATCGTTCTTGGTTCGGGCTTTTTATCAAACACTTGGCGGGCGGTGTCGAGCTTGAGAATGGTGTGGAAATTTGGAACGGTACGAGCTCGGAGTAGGCCTCCTCACGCCACCAAGATCAACAATACACAATTACTAGAAGCAAATTGTACATGTGAGAGCCAAATTGATCGAAGAGAGAAGCTAAGATGAAATAGGGCAATTTGAGTTTTTATGTTCGAATGAGGGGTATGGATGAATGTTTGTTGGAGGAGAATGCATGTTGTTGTTGTTGGTCAAAAAGTATTGATGCAATCACTTGTGGTCGGAGATGATCGTCGTTCGGAGGAGAGGATTTGTGCTTCAGGTCTGCGAGAGAAAGAAGAAAAATAAGGAAGATGAAGTGAAATGAAAAAAATTCGAACGCTTTTTTTATTGATTCTGGGGGGTTAGCGGCGCTAACATGTCTTCGCGCCGCTAACCAGTTATTAGTGGCCGCTATCCATTTCTGTTGGGTGTTAGTGGCCGCTAACCTCGAATTAGCGGCGCTAACATCGGTTAGCGGCGCTAATGCATGTTAGCGGTCGCTAACCCCTTTTTTTTAATGTATAAATATATATGTATATAATAATAATAATAATAATTATAATAATATGTACAACGGTGCTCGGTTTATTGCCAGGAGCTCGACACTGTCACGATCAAATGTACTGTGGCTCGCCGAGATCGACGGTCTCGACGTGCTTCTTCTCGATTTCGCCTCCGATGTATGGCTTGATCCTTTGTCCATTGACAACAAATAACTCACCGTTAGACGGGTTTCGAAGTTGAACTGCCCCGAAAGATAGCACTTTGTCCACAATAAATGGGCCACTCCACCGGGACTTAAGTTTTCCCGGAAAAAGACGAAGTCGGGAATTAAAGAGGAGAACTTGCATGCCCGACACTAACTCCTTCCGGAAGATATGAGCGTCGTGGAGTCGTTTGACCTTATCCTTGTAAATCTTCGAGTTTTCGTACGCCTCGTTCCGTAATTCCTCTAGTTCCGATAGTTGCAATAGTCGTTCTTTTTCGGCAGAATCAAGGTCAAAATTCATCTTCTTAATTGCCCAAAATGCTTTATGTTCGACCTCAACTGGTAGATGGCAAGCCTTCCCGTAGACGAGCCGGAAAGGACTCATCCCCAACACTCCTTTATATGCGGTTCGTTGTGCCCATAATGCGTCGTCTAATCGTCGGGACCAATCTTTTCGGGACGAGTTCACTGTCTTCTCAAGGATAGTCTTAATTTTCTTGTTGCTCGTCTCCGCTTGCCTTGACGTCTGTGGATGGTAAGGGGTCGCCACCTTGTGTGATATGGCGTATCTCTTCATCAACTTCTCGAATAAGCGGTTGCAAAAGTGTTTGCCTCCATCACTCACAATGGCCCGAGGGAAACCGAAACTGCTCAAAATATTACCTTGCAAGAACTTGATAACTACGTTAGCGTCGCATGTCTTGGTGGGGATAGCCTCGACCCACTTAGACACATAATCAACTGCAAGCAAGATATACTGGAAACCCAAGGATTTAGGAAATGGTCTCATAAAATCGATCCCCCAAACATCAAAAATTTTAACTTGTAGATTATTAACAAGAGGCATTTCATTTCGGGAACCAATATTCCCAACCCTTTGACAACGATCGCAAGCTTTACAAAAATTATGAGCGTCGCGGAAAATAGTAGGCCAAAACAAACGTAATTGGAGGACCTTAAAGGCAGTTTTCGACCACCAAAATGACCTCCACAATGAAGCTCGTGCCAAAAGGCAAGAACATTTTCTTGCTCCTCCTCGGGCACACATCTTCGTATCACCTCTTCTTTCCCAATCTTGTAAAGAAATGGTTTGTCCCAAAAATAGTTCCTGCACAGTGAAACAAATCGTTTCCTCTCTTGGGAAGAGAGGTTAGCCAACAAAACACCATCGAACGAATAATTAACTATATCTGCATACCAAGGATGACTCAAAACTTTACTCAATTGCTCATATGGAAAATTGTCATTAATGCTTACATGTTCATGCAATGTGAGGGAAGAATCGACAGGAATAATACAAGACAAATGATCCGCCACAACATTTTCACACCCTTTTCTATCACGAATTTAGACGTCAAATTCTTGTAAAAGTAAAATCCACCGAATGTCTCGGTTTCGTTTGAGTTTTACTCAAAAGATACCTTAATGCTGCATGATCGGAATGCACAATTACTTTAGATCCCAAAATGTAAGATCTAAATTTTTCAAGAGAGAAAACTACGACAAGGACCTCTTTTTCGGTAGTAGTATAATTTAATTGAGCACCGTTCAAGGTCAAGCTAGCATAATAAATCACGCGAAGTAATTTATCAACTCGTTGACCCAAGACGGCTCCAATCGCAAGATTTGACGCATCACACATAATTTCAAAAGGTAAAGACCAATCAGGAGCAATGACAATAGGCGCAGTCACAAGCTTATTTTTCAATTTATTAAAAGCATCTAAACATGCATCATCAAACACAAATGGCACATCATTAGCAAGCAAGTGACATAATGGTTGGCTTATTTTCGAAAAATCTTTGATAAATCGCCTATAAAAACCTGCATGACCTAGAAAACTTCTAACACCTTTTACATTTACAGGAGGAGGAAGTTTTTCAATCACATCGACCTTGGCCTTATCGACTTCAATCCCTTTATTAGAAACAACGTGTCCTAAAACAACTCCACTTTTGACCATAAAGTGACTCTTTTCCCAACTCAAGGTCAAGTTAGACTCAATGCAACGCTCAAGAACTTGAGATAAATTATGGAAACAATGAGAGAAATAATCACCAAAGATAGAAAAATCATCCATAAATACCTGTAGGAAGTCCTCGAGCATATCGGAGAAGATAGAGAACATGCACCTTTGGAAGGTTCCAGGTGCATTGCATAGTCTAAATGGCATCCGTCTGAATGCAAAGGTGCCGAATGGGCACGTGAAGGTGGTCTTGGGCTGGTCCTCGGGAGCAATAGCTACTTGGTAGTAACCAGAAAGGCCGTCTAGAAAGTAATAGTATTGATGTACCGAGAGGCGGTCAAGGATTTGATCGATGAAAGGTAGTGGAAAATGATCCTTTTTCGTCACGACATTAAGTCACCAGTAGTCAATACACATTCGCCACCCCATTGTAATGCGGATAGGTATCATTTCCTTTTTCTCGTTCTCGATAATAGTGATGCTGCCTTTCTTTGGTACTACTTGGATAGGGCTCACCCATTCGCTATCAGCTACCGGAAAAATAAGCCCCTCAGAGTAGAGCTTTAGAACTTCCTTCTTTACTACTTCCATCATGTTTGGATTTAACCGTGTTGGCTATCTCGGAATGGCGGGGCTGATGCCCTTAAGATCTCTAAGGCTCCACCCGATGGCTTTTTGATTTTTTGGAAGCACCTCAAGTAATTCTCGCTCTTCGTCCTTAGTAAGCTCGGTGGAAATGATTACTGGTTTTTTTTCTTCGTCGTCGAGGAACACGTACTTGAGGTGGCGGGGTAATTCTTTAAGCTCAAAGTCTAATTGTGTGTTGGGCTGGTTAGTTTCGCATAGATCGACGATCAGTTCTTTGTCATCATCGAAGTCGGGTATGTGTCTTATCTCCCATTCTCGTTGGGTTATTTCTTCAGTGAACGGATCGATTGTATCAACAAAAGCATATTCTTATACAAAATTCCCCGAGGATACGGATGTGGCATCTCGGACGAAAATAGATACGGACTCGCCCAAAACTGTCATGTTGAGCGTCCCATTTTTTACGTCAATAAGAGTGTTGGTAGTGGCCATGAATGGTCTACCAAGAAGAATTGTGTGATCCTTACCGTTCTCGTGCACTTCGCCCACGTCAAGAATAACAAAATCCACAGGAACAATAAGCTTCCCCACACGTACAAGTATGTCTTCCACCACCCCATTTGGATATCGTATCGAACGGTCGGCAAGTTGGAGGCACATCCGAGTTGGTCTCAAGTCTCCGAGACCGAGCCTTTAAAATATCGAGAATGGCATAAGGTTGATTCCGGCTCTGAGATCGAGCATCCCCGACGCTTCTTTTCCATTCCCGAGGGCTATTTTGATCACAAAACCCCCGGGATCACATTCTTTTTTAGGTAAGTCATGGTGCATGGTGCTTGTCGCCTCGTACACCACAACCTTCTCGTCGTCTTCAAATCTTCTTTTCTTCATCACCAAGTCCTTGAAAAATTTCATATATGACGGCATATTCTTGATTACGTTGAGAAGTGGCAAGTTAACGTTGACTTTTGAGAGCATGTCATAAAGGTCCCGAAATTGTTTTTCTTGCTTCTCGTCCCGGAGTCGGCCCAGAAAAGGGATACTTGGTTTAAATAGATTTGAGGACTTATATAGAAGTGGACCTTTCACCGGCTTTTCTGAGTTGGCCCGTATATTCTCCTCAACATCATTTTCCTTGGGTTGGTCAGTTGGCTTTGGATCCTCCGTCTCAGGCATTTTTACTTGGTCGTCGACGACTTTGCCGCTCCTTAAAACGGTGATCGCCTTTGCTTGCTCGGGTTGGCTTGGAAGCTTCCCTTTATCGAATTCAGCCTCCAAATTGCCAACTCTTGAGGCGAGTTGGCCAATTTGCGTCTCCATGCGCTTGATGGTGGATTCTTGGTTCGTCATAAATTGGAGGATTTTATCCAATTTGTCGTCTTGGGTGAGCGAGCTAGGACCGGCTCCTTGGGTTTGTATCCCTCCCATGGGACCCTTTTGCGGTTGTTGATGTTGAGAGTAGTTTGGTCTCATTTGTTGTTGAGGAGCGAAGATTGGGTGATTCGGTTGTTGCATGAAATTTTGTCGCGGTTGTTGGGTGTTGTTGTTGTTTGACCACGAGAAATTTGGGTGATTTCTCCATCCCGGGTTGTATGTCTTGGAGTAGGGGTCATTAACCGGTCGGTTTTGGTATCCTTGGAGAGCGTTGGCTTCTGCATATGACTCTCCGAAATCTTGGTCAAAGGCGGACAGGCATACCTCGGCTTGGTGCCCATGGACTCCACATGTCCCGCATGATTCTACCGCCTTCGCTTGTACAGGCTGCACGCTTCTGTATTAAGTAACCTCATTTGCTCCGTGAGCTCGGCTATTTGGTGGGCTATCTTGTCTTGTCCGGGAGCTATCTCATGAACCATCGCCTTCTTCCCTCGACTACTCATTTGAGACGAGTTTGCACTCATCGTCTCAAAAATCTCCATCATCTCTTCGGCCGTCTTTGCTCCTATATCACCACCAGCCGCATTATCCACCATGTACTGAAAAGTTTGGTGGAGGGAATCATAGAAGGTGTTCATCAATAAGGCGGGTGGAAAATTGTGATGTGGACATTGTCTCTGTAAGTCTTTGAAGCGTTCCCACGCCTCATGAAGTGATTCATTCGGTTGTTGGGCGAATGAGACAATTTGTGACCGGAGTTCTTGTGTCTTTTGATGGGAATAATACCTTCCGATGAACTTCGAATACACTTGTTCCCAATTAGTGAGGGAATCAGGAGCAAGTGTCATAAACCACGCCTTTGCTCGATCCTTGAGTGTCTCGGGAAAACATCGCATTTGCAACTGATCTTCGTTGAGCCCATGGAGTGGGAAAGTTTGGAGAACATTATAGAACTCGCGGATGAAATGTAGTGGATCTTCGTTGGGAAGGCCGTGAAAGGACGGGAGTTGGTTGTAGTGGATGGTTTTGAGCTCGTAGTTCCGAGCCACTGGTCCCAATCGGATGCATGAAGTTACAGGACCGATCATTTGTTGGGCTAAGTCACGGAGAAGATACCACGGTGGGTTGTTTACATCCTCTTCGCCATCTTGCTTTGATCTTCGGAAGTTGAGGGTTTAAGGAAAAGATTGGCAAACAAGTCTCGTAAGGCCTCGTCAACGGATTTATCCTTCGGAATGAGCACACGACCACTCCTAGTACGCATAAAAAAACAAAAGTTTGTTACGAGCACCTGCTAATGAAGATGAGTGAACTTCAAACACTAAAAATAAAACAAGAAACAAGGAGAAACACAAAAACAATAAATCACAAGAACAAAGAGAAAAACTAAAACAAGTGAACAGACGCACGAAATAATTCCTAAACCTTCCCCGACAACGACGCCATTTTGTTGGTTATATTTTTGGGCAAATAGTAACCGAGTTACCCAACTCGGGTCGTTCTCAAAGAAGATTAGTCGGACTAAATCATACGTTTATTCAATTCACGAAAGAGAAAATAATCCTAAACATTCTAATTCAATTTCTTGATTTGGTTTTTAAATAGAACAATTTAAATATTATAACTTAGAAATATAATTTAAGATGATTTAAACAAGCTAAGATAATGAAAATGATTTCAAGAAATATAAATAACTAGGGCATTGGGGACAATCAATACCGGTTCAATTAATGTTTAATACAATCAAATTACTCGGTTAAACAATTTTACTATTTAACTCCTTTAGTGGTTTAAATACATTAACTCTCATAATATGTGAATAAACATAAAAGAATGAATTATAAAAAACGATCAACACAAAACAATACGCTTCCGAACATGTTTACTCTAAACAAGTTAAGTTCGATCAATTTCTCCCCTCCCGGTTTTGAAATTGATTATATAGATTATAATGGTGATCAAGCACTTAATCATTAAATGGATAAAACTTGTAAAGATTGAGATTATTGAAATGCATATAAACGATAATTAACCAAACCGATTATCCCCTTACCCTAGTTAGGGAATTAGTTGATCATGTTAATAGAACCAAACAAATATTCTTGTAAATAACTCATCATTAATGAAAACGAAAGTAGAACTTACTATTAATGAACAATCCGCAGAGCAAATGCAAACTTAATGTCTTCAACACACTTCAATAATACAAACTCAAACAATAAAAGATAGTGAAGAAACAAGTAGAAGAAGAAGAAGATAGATGTTGAATGATCAAGATGATGATGATGATGAGTCCTCCTTTTATAGCACAAGTAGTCTCCCTTGTAGTTGTAGTTGGATGAGAAAATAGTTGAAAATCACTCCTAACATGATGCCTAACTTCCACCTACTCAACCACAAGTTCAAACATAGGTAAGGAAAACAACAACCTGCAGTCTGCCAAGGTTAGCGGCGCTAACCCTTCTTAGCGGCGCTAAGGTGGTGCTGAAACTAAAAAAAAAAAAAAAAAAATCCTTCTTTTTCGGCCTTTCGAGCTTCGACTAGTGTTGTCTACGTAAAATTCTTGACTCTCACATCTTTGATCACACGAACCAATATCAAACTTCTCAACTTGGATAAAGAGCATGATAACCGGACAAATATAACCTCAAATCAAAACGACATAAAAAACACGAAAAATATAGAAAAATAGGAAAATAAATACCAATCACACAAAAATACACAAAACAACTAAATGGACCGAAAATACACTCAGAGACAACCTAAAACAGAAAAATACTCAACAAAAATACTAATAAAAATAGCAACAGAATTGGAACAAACAATAATGTATACATTCTGGACAATTTTCTACATCCATTCTTTTTTAATTCTCCTCACCAAAATTCAATTACCATGTAATAAATTCTTCTAAGAGTTCTTAATAAAACCTAGGCTCTGATACCAATTTATGAGAGGTGGTACTCTGGGAATAAAGTCAGGTACAATAAAGAAAGACATTTGGTACTCCATGTAAATTTATAACACAAGATACTATTTTGAAAGCACCAGGTACTATACTGAATGAAAACTGGTACTTTTCTTTTAGAAAACATGTATCGAGACAAAAATATAATTTAAACCTAAGAGGGGACCATAAATTTGTTGACTAGGGAGTTGAATGGAAAGAATTTTCACTAGGGACTGAATGAGAAGATGAATTTAGGATTGGAGATTTATCTTTACATTTCCCTTCAATATACTATTCATTAGTTTACATTATTAGTTTCTTTGTGGGAATTGTTCACTTTTGATAAATAAACTATAGTCCCAATTTATTTTACACCCCAATAGATACATGTTCTTTATTTTACACATTATCCCACTAAAAAAATTCTTTTTCACCTTAAACTCACGAAATGATGTGTCACTGTAAGAATCTCATATCCAAATGAACTAGATAATTAAGAATATTCAATGTATTGTGACATATATACCGACGCATATTCAAATCAGATGGATATGTAAATATTATCTGAAATACTTCCACATACGTTCTAATCGCATATCCAAAAATCTAATGTATAATTTGCGATATGCGAACCAATTTCCATTGTATAGTTTCGGATATTCAAAATTAATAGCCACATATTTTACGATAATGCGACATATTATCTCATAGTTTACAACTCGCTAATCCAAATCCACCACATATTTTACCATATGCAATAACGTTTTGCATATTCTGTTATCGCATATCTAAATCTAACATTGTGTCGTGTCATGCGACATGTTGTGACATAGTTTACGACTTGCATATCCAAATCCACCACTAAATTTACCTTATGCGATAACATTTAATATTTATGTTATCGCATATCCAAATCGAATGTCGCACATTTTATAATTATGCGACATATATTCACATAGTTTACGCTCGCATATCGAAATCTATAGCGTCACATAATTTACCATATGCATGACCTTTTCGCATATTCAAGAGTCGCATATCCAAATTGAACGTCGTATATTTGATGTTATGCGACATATTTTTGTGTAGTAGAGGACTGGCATATCCAAATCCATCGATCAATTTACCATATGTGATAACATTTCGCATATTTTGTTATCGCATATCCAAATCGAACGTCACATATTTTGTGATTGTGCGAGAAATGTTTGCACTATTTGTAGCGGGCCGCGGTCTCGGAAGTTTTTCGCCTTTAAGATAGCTCAGCTCATACCAAAATCGAACGTCGCATATTTTATGATTATATGCGAGAAATGTCCGCATAGTTTACGACTCGCATATCCAAATCTATAACACCTTATAATTAACGATTATATGTAATATGTTTGCATATTCAAGACTCGCATATCCAAATTGAAAGATGCATAATTTGAGACTATCCCCTATTTTTTCGCTGCATGTCATGAATTGCATATCCGACGAAAATGTTTCGTATATTACTCCACAATTGGGAGTTTTCCACGAAGTACGAATTTCAGCTCTCAGCCCACAATAGCAATATGGATAATCTGTGTTGTCAGACATCTCGTTAAAGCTTCACTCCTGAGTTGAATTTCTTCAAGCTTGTACAAAACAAGAAGACTTTGGAAATCAAAGTTTTTCTTCTCGATTTTAGGGATGTTTTTTTGTTCGAAATTTTTCCCGATTTTCCTCTTTTTCTGTGGAAGATGAAGGCCAAAACGCGTTGAAGGGGTATTTATAGACTGTTGAGCAAGGTGGATTAAGTAGTCCACGTGTAGTCCACGCTGGCATCTTTTGTGACCTGAGGCGAAATTCTGACGACTTTCACCGGATTTGGGTAGAAAGACTGAATTTTTAAAATATTTTTGCTACTATTACCAAAATAAAAAGAAGGTGGTTAAAAGTGGATTTTTTTATTTAAATAAAAAAAAAGTGGAAAAAAAAGTGTCGACGAAAATAAAACAGGCGTATTCTCAGAATACGTTTTTAAAGTAAAATGTATTACCGTAATACGTTTTATAATGAATTTAAATTATAAACATAATTAAGTTAATTAAATTAATATAAAACATGATTAAGTAAATTAAATCAAATTAAAACATATTTTAAAATACGTTTATTAGTAAACGTATTTTTGAAATACGTTTTACTAACTAAAACGTATTTTCAAAATACGATTTAAGTATAAAATAAATTTTATATATTATAAATATATATAAAAAATTTATAAATTTATTATTTACTGATTTTTTCGCGGACACGGCGTCTTCTACGACCACCAATATTGGCAGCAGGACGATGCCTCGCCCGGTGCGACTGCGTCGTTTGGGGTCGGACGTAGCTCTCTTGAGATAGAACTTGACTCGACGGCATCCCTTGCGTGACCCCTTGTCCTCTGACAGTCAGTAAACTGTAGAGCATATTTTGGGACTGTACGATTATGGACTGCTCCTCTGGAGTGAGTTTATTAAAGTCAAGTGTCGATAACAAGTTATAAACCCCTTCCATGGCATTGACCTGAAAATTAAATTGAAAATTATTACTATTAAACACCAAAAATAAATAAATAATATTAATAAAAAAACACAATTTATGGACACTTACACTGCACATCCCTTGCTCGGACAGTGGATGAAAACCACTTTCCTGTTGGACCACCGGGTTGTTGCCAGGATTACTGATTAGTCTCACAGTCCTATAGTAAAACCAATCAAGGTAACTCGGCTCAGGCTCAAGGAACGACTCCACAAGGTAATATGGGAGGACATGTTGGGCTCTTTGTTGGACCCAAACATTCGCAAGTGCTCCATGATATTCCACCCAATCATAGAATGCCCTCCCAGTCATTCCTTGGCCTCGGTGGTGTGTCTGGTATTCGGCCAAACCCGTAATGATCGGAGGGTCGAGGATGGCTTGCCGACACCCGAACTGACGAATGACCCTATTAGTCAGGTGTTATTCACGATTGTCCCAGTCAGGAGCTTCAGCAGCTCAGTTCCAAGGTGAGATCTCCATAAAAAGTGTGGAGGTTGTTGCGTAAGGTTCGAAATGGCACCAGCTAAAGTTGATTCGACTAAAAAGTCAGACCCAAAGGCTCAGGCCTTGAAGACAGCCAAGGCTGTAAAATCTGGGGGAACAGCCTTCAAGAAGAAAGCCAAGAAAATACGCACCAAGGTCACTTTCCACCGTCCGAGGACCTTGAAGAAGGAAAGAAACCCAAAGTACCCTAGTTGTGTTTCTTATATTAAATTCAGTTGTGTAGTTGTGTATTCGGCCGTGTGGCTGTTGTATTTGGTTGTATGGTTAGGCTCTAGTCTTTGTGTTTGTTAATAAAATCTATCCTTTGAGGAAAAAAAACATGAGCTAAAATATAAGAAATGCTACCAATTTTATAAAAACAATATGTGGGTATTTCTAAGCACACCATTGGCTGACCGAGGCGCAGTCCAGAGAATACATATCCCTCCCCCCTGAAAGAGATGTGATTGAAAGTGATGAGTAGTTAAAATTATGTGAGTTGATAGATAGTAAATTAAAGTTGATGTGATGCGCGCAGATAATTAAGTGATATTATTTAATTATTCTCATAATAATATGCCGAGTTGAGCTAAATTAAATTTGAATTAAAAATTAATTAGATTTATATCCAAGCACCCTCTTTGTCACTTGGTTTCGTTTATAATTTGGTGATGTTTCACTTCGCTATGCATGCAAATTTATCACGTAAGAAATATTCATTAATATTTATAAATTAAAAATTCTCACTAAGCATATTTATAAATTAAAAATATGAAATCAATATGTGATACAGTTTACCTATATTAATTTATTGAAAATGTTACATGAAACTTAAATTGTGCAAAATTACATAAAATATGTCTATTTAAAACTAGAACACAACCCGTACATTATATTCATTTCAAAATAAGTGTCATTTTAAATTTTTTATCAAGAAATTCAAATTAACTACAATGTGATTCCATAAAATAATTATTATAATAAATTTTTATTATATATTTCAAAATATATGTGATTAATAAGTACAATTATTAAATTTTATGGTTTCATTAATTAAAAAAACTTTTATTTTTGTATAAAATATCCAAATCAAAAAATTTAAATAGTTGAGTAATTTATTAAACTATAAATAATTGACATTCTATTTATGTCCAAGTTAATATTGACTCATAAGTCATGAATAATTACTTATTTGGTTTTTAAATTGGGAACTAAATTTGGACTACACAATAAATTTTCCTATATATATATATATATATATATATATATATATAT
>CACSLK010003174.1:5699260-5723671 GCA_902706635.1 Striga hermonthica
CTACCACACCAAATAAAATGCATACCACTTATTTTATTCTCAAAATTTTCAAATACACTTTTATCCATACCAAATAAAATTTATACCATTAAAATTTAGACATTTTAAATCAAAATTGTCTACTTTACACCATAAATTAAAACATCTATTAATAACAACACATTTCATATCAAATAAAAATGATCATCAGATAACTCAAATAAAATCTCCCACTTTATACCAAAATTTTAATAACTAATTTTAGCAACCCTATACCATAAATTGATTAATTACTTTATGGAGGTCGGATTTTTTAAAAGTTAAAAAATAGTTATATTAATCATTTTAGGCGGGATTTTAATTTCTATTTCAGTAAATACAAACCTTTATGTATTTATAGATATATATATATATATATATATTATTTTGAAAATAAAGGAATGTACAATACCATTTACTTTAGGTATCTTGAAGAGCAATTTCATCTTCTTTACGAACAGCAAATCAAACATAAAAAAAAAAAAAAAAAAAAAAAAAATTTGAAGAACACCTCATTCTACGGTCATGCGTGTTGTAGTTTTATCATTTATGCAGTAATTTACACATCATTATGAATGATTTGATAGTTAAATAAACAAATCTGATAATCGTCTACAAGTTTGTAGCTCTCATCGGCAATAAAGGATATAATCAATTTTTAGATAATTGAAATTTGGAAAATGCAAATAGGAATTTAGTAAGAGATGGTAGACCAAGTCAAAAAAATTGGTTTGGATCACATCCTCGGATTTCCTCCATAACATTGTGGCTAAGTAATATTTATTGCAATATATATGGAATATTGCGTCTGTGATATATGGTAATGAAAGAATCTTTATTTATATCGAAATTAATAGTTAAATATGTTTCCATAATAATAACAATTATCCTAAAATATTTTTGAAATTCAAAATTAAAGCACTATTGTCGGGATATTTTCAAAAAAAAATTACCAAGTTTAGTAATTTAAAAAATTTTAGACGGGATTTCATATATTGATACATCTATTAATATATCTCCATGCCAATGACGGATTCTTTTGATAAGTATTTGGGCTTTCCCATCATTGCTGGAAGGCGTAAGGTTTCTCACTTCGATTTCATAATAGAGCGTATTTCGCGGAGGCTTCCCCTGTGGCGTGCTAAATTTCTTAACAAGGCGGGCCGTACTACTCTTGCGCGCTCGGTTCTTTCTACCATTCCGGTTTATTTCATGCAAATTGCATGGTTTCCGGAGAAAACTTGCCAACAAATTGATAGCATCATTAAGAGATTTATTTGGCGGGACCGCGATGTTCGGGGGTTACATCTAGTGAAATGGCAAACAGTGGCTAAGCCGCGTCGCTTGGGGGGCCTTGGCCTTCGTCAAACGCGGCAAATGAACATAGCTATGCTGGGGAAGAAAGTCAGCGAGTTTATCGACGACACTCCTTCTCTTTGGGTGGTTGCTTTGTCCCACCGATTTAGAAGGGGTTACGAGGGGATCAGAAGTTCCAAGACCCAGTCCTCGTCTGTTTGGACTGCATTGAGGAGGTGTTTTTCTGTCATTGCGAACGGTTTCACCTACAGGTTAGGTAATGGGGAGACCAATTTTTGGGAGGGAATTTTTCTTCAAGGTAAACCTATCAATTGTCTTGTCGACTATGTCCATATATCGGATTCTGATAAATCATGCCGTCAGTTGATCGTTAATGGAAGGTTTGAGCTTCAGTCGTTGCAAACGGCCTTCCCAGATCATGTTCTTAAGGCCCTGACGGACGCGAGAAACATTTATCTTCATTTTTCTGTGTCGGATAAATGGTGTTGGTCAGTTGGTAGTCTCGGGAAATACTCTGTGGCTTCTTGCTACGAATGGCTGCTAAATCAGGGCGTAATTATGAAGGCGAAGTGGAAGAAGATTTGGAGAGCAGACATTCCTGAGAAAATAAATTTTTTCTGTTGGCTTATTGGGCATCGCTTGCTTCCTACGATGGAATTGCGTCACCGTAGACATCTTGATTCTACGGGTACGTGTTCGATTTGTGGGGATGGGATGGATAATTGGGTGCATATGTTTTTTGAGTGCTCGTGGACTGCTCCGGTTTGGGCTGGGCTCATTTATCACGGTTTTCCTCATCGGCTGGCTCATACTATTCCGCTCGACAGCCAAGCTTTCGAATTTATTGTTCATGCGCTCACGGGGTTGAGGTTTGCTCTGTGGTTCTTGTGGGTGGAGCGTAATAACAGGGTGTTTGGTAAGCCTTCTAGTTCGCCTCACACTGTTGTCAGGGATATCTTATCTTTCTTTAAATGGTGGCAGGAGACAAGGAGGCGGGCGAACAGGTTAACGAATGGGGCTAGGCGAGATAGTTCTTCTAGAACTGTTACCTGGAACCCTTATTATTGTAAAGGGATGATCTTGCATACTGATGGTTCGTCATTGGGCAATCCAGGCCCGTCCGGCTTCGGAGCTGTTTTGCGTACTCACGAGGGGGCGTGGATCGAGGGGATTTCAGGTAATATAGGGATTGGTGACAATTCTCTTGCCGAAGTGGTCGCGGTTCTTGAAGGGTTAAATTTAGCATTGGCTCGGAGGTGCACAACTCTCACTTGTTACTCCGACTCGCAAGAGGCTCTCCGGCTGATTCAAAGTGCATCCGCAGTTAATCATGTTATGGGTGGGTTGATCATGAACATAAGGGATAAGATTAGTTTGATCGGGAATGTGCGTTTTCTTCACATTTGGAGAGAGGGAAATTCCGTTGCTGATATCTTGGCTAGGAGAGGAGCCAAGGAAGAAGCGTTCTTCACGACTTGGGCGTATCCCCCGGATGACTTACTCACTCCGTTGGCAAAGGATGCAGCTTTGTTTCCTTACATGCGTTTATAGTATTTTTGTATTTTTTGTCGGGTTTTCTGTTCCTTTTGGTTTTCTTTCTTTTTCATTTTCGTTGGCTTAGCTTGTATCGGCGTTGCCGTTCTATTCCAAAAAAAAAACTTAATTCATTTTTAGAAAATCTTTCCCTCCAAATTCATTAATTACACTCTAAAAATAGTAAGTTAACACACTTTCATTAATTATTGCTTAATTATATGCCTCTGTTTTTTCGATTTTTTTTTTTTCTTTTATGATATGGAATGAAAATCCTAATCCATCTCCTATTTTTGTCTCCTTATCAATCACAGAGATAAAAAACTGAAAAAAATGGTAACAAGATTTTTAATTTTCGGTACAATAACAAGAATTATTTTGAAGTTACATATATTCGTTTTTGTTTAAAATATTAGATAGATTTATTTTTGATGAACCAAAATATATAGATACCATAAATATTAATATTGTAATGTAGTGAGATATTCTACATGTTGTGAACTTATATTTCCGAAATCTCATATAATAACTAAAAATTATTTATATATATATATATATATATATATTAGTATTTACGAGAATCTCGAACACACTCTGCCATTCAATTGTCAATCATTAGAAAAACAATTTCTCATACTATTAGCAGAAAAACAAAACGATTATGGACCAACCAATGTGCTTGATCAGATATCTTAAACGCAATAAGAGCACATTATGGACCAACTAATGTGCTTGATCACCATGGTTTTAAATAGCGCGCTATAGCGGCGCTATAGCGCCACTATAGCGGCTCAGATCAGCTAACGCCAAGCTATTGCTGTTTTTGCCGCTATTCGCGCTATTCGCGCTATTTGGCGCTATAGCGGCTCTATTTGACGCTATATAGCGTCAAATAGAGCCGCTATAGCGCCAAATAGCGCGAATAGCACGAATAGCGCGAATAGCGGCAAAAACATCCTGGCGCTACTATGCCATAGCGGCGCTATAGCGCGGCCATAGCGGCGCTATAGCTGCGCTATAGCGTCGAATAGCGGCCAGAAATGCCCGACGCTATTTTCCATAGCCCGCGATCAAAAACCATGTTGATCACCATTTATGAACATACAAAAAATTGGGAAATCCATAGTAAGTGCCAAACAAAAAATGGACCAACTTTTCGTTCTTATCAAAGATGTTGAAAGTACAAAGAGAGTTATGTTGCAACTTCTGAAAATCTGAAAAGAATTAGAGGAAGAAGATGTTTATGCAATTTGCAACTACAAAGTGGAAAGAAATCTTAGTGAATATGGATCTGCAATTATCAAATACAAAATAATTTTGCATAGAAAAACAAAAACCATAGCCAACCCAACCTATTTCTCTATTTTCCGTTTTGATTTTTGAAATTTTGCAACATTTTGTGATGTGGAAAATGTCGATGAGTCTTCACTTTTCGATAAGAATAACTTTCGAATATATTCATTATCATATCTAACAATGATTAAATAAATATGTTATTTCTTATGAATGTAGATGTCATTGGGTTGGTAGTAGAAATTCAACAAGTGCAATTCAAGCAAGTTGCACGACAACATACCCAAATGATTGACTTTACTCTTCTCGATTTGGAGTAAGTATTTGCATAAAGGTATTTAATTGTTATATACATTTAAGAAAAATTTATTAGTTTGAAATTATTATTTTATCTATTATAGGGACAATACTATTAGTTTTGAGAGTCGTTATAAAGGCAAAGACTATCCATGAGTTCTCATATTGTAGCTTAGTAGAGCAAGATTGTGTGGTGGTAGTATTAAAAAATTAAAGTATTATAAATTTTGATATTTTTTAATTTTGCTTTTTTATATATAATAATTTGGTGAAGCAAGACTGTGGGTTGGTTGTATTAAAAACCAATAATGTTATGTACAAAGAGGTAATAATGTATGACTTTTTTATGACGAATATTTTAGATCAAGTGACAAATGCTCTACGTATTATACGTTATTGATTAATAACCTTCAATTTATAAATTTTACCAACACAAATACAGCCCGTGCATCGCACGGGTTACATGCTAGTCTATACTTATATAAACAGTTATCCTATTTACTAAAATTAGTAGCAAAAAATAGACTAGCATTTAATGCAATCCATACAATAGTAGTTTTATAATTTTTCTTATTTTTTATTTAAAAATCATACAATTTAATTTATAAATACGCTTTAATATAATCATACAATTTATAAAAAATTATACTACAATTTATTTTTTTCTTAAAAAATATGCTATATATATGGTACTTTTTGTAATAAATTTGAATAAAATGTGTTATTTAAATATATAAACAATTTAAAAATTCAAATGTTCAAATTAATTGATAAACAATTTATAAATCTCTATTTTATTTAATTTTATTTAAAAGAATTTTAAATATAATAAATTTATTTAGAAAATCGTATCGATCCTACCAATTCAACCGACTGTGTTGACGGATTCAATAGCAAATATTTTATTCAAGTGAACTAGACTAATTATAAACTGGTTCTCGGTCCATCCGGTCGGACTGTATCCAACACGGTTTAATTTTACAACGATGAGTAAATCTTGATTCATTTATTTGTATATTTAATTATAATACAATCGTAATATTGTTTTCCCGTGCATCGCACGGGCCACGAGCACTAGTAAATTAATGAAATGGAACATGACCTTTCGGAACTTGGTAAACAGTTTCCAAAACTGCTCTTGGTATTTTGCTGCTGCTCTTTATCCCAGTTTGGTATAACTATTGCATGATCCAAATTAACAACCAAATTAGAAAATACCAAAGTTATACAACCAAATATTTATCTTCTCCTTGTATAAAGGGGCAGAATCAATTGCAATGTTTTTCTAAGAATAAATGTAAATTCAGTGAGGCAACAACAAATTAAAAGCAAATGAATCAAACTGTCTAACATTGCATACATACACATCGTAATTAGCCGGAGCAGCAGCCCGTGTTTTTTACAGCCGAGACATCGTCTTTATTCCCGATATTAATGGTTTGTCCCTTGGGCAGAGCGGACGGGTCGTCCCCAATATCGAGCGCCTTTCGGCTGACGACATGATAGATTTGAGTCAATACCTCGGTGAAAGCCTTGTCGACGTTGATGGCCTCGAGGGCCGAGGTCTCCATGAAAAATATGTTCTCTCTAACCGCGAAAGCCTTGGCCTTCTCCATGGGCACGGCTCGCAGGTGGCGAAGGTCGGCTTTATTACCGACCAGCATTATCACGATGTTGGAGTCCGTGTGGCCCCGCAGCTCTTTCAGCCACCGCTCCACGTTTTCAAAGGTCACGTTGCGCGTCACATCGTACACCAGTAACGCCCCGACCGCTCCTCTGTAGTAAGCGCTCGTGATGGCACGATACCTATTGGTAATTGGTGTTGGGTATGGTTCAACACAAATACATAAATAAATTTCTCTAATCTTGTCATGCTATTAGACGTGTCCAAAGGTCGGGTCGATTCACGACCCGGCACGGCCGGACGGGTCGGCGGGCCTCAAGCCCGGAACCAGCCCGGCTATATCTAAGGGCCTCAAATGCTGGGCCTCAAATGAACCGGCCGACCCGACGGTTCGTTGAACCGTCGGTTTTTATTTAAAAAACATGAAAAATAAAATAAAATCAACTATGACCCGTCTTCTGACCCAGAACCGGCCCTTAAGGGCTAAGGGTCCGGTTCAAAAACCGGTAAATCCGGGCCGAGTCGACCCTTGGCCATGTCTGCATGCTATATAATTCCCCAAATCAAAACCGAAAAAATTACGTTGTGTTATATGTGCAATGACAAAATTACCTTTCCTGGCCAGCGGTATCCCAAATCTGGGCCTTGACAACCTTGTCGTCGACGTGAATGGATCGCGTGGCGAACTCGACGCCGATGGTAGATTTGCACTGCTGGCTAAACTCATTTTTCGTGAATCGAGACAGCAGATTTGATTTTCCGACGCCGGAATCACCTATCAGCACCACCTTGAACAGGTAATCATAATCCTCATCGGCTCTATATGTTCCCATTTGTTAGTTTTTCTTCAGATCTTTTTGCCCCCTGATCCTGTTTATTATTATTATTGTTGTTTTTTTTATCGTTTGGATTACGATTGCTGCATCTTATTCGCAAGTGTTATTGTTCATCAGCTTTTTGCTGACATGAGGGGGGGCTTATTTTATGTTTTGTTGTTGTTGTTTTGAAAGCACGAAAATGATTTGTTAGCTTCATTTTTCTTTCCTCTTCCCACCATATATTTAGGACGACTATTAATAGCAATAATTTGTCTCGATTCTTCTCAGCTCACATCTGTTTATCCATATATTAATAATTGAACATTTACTAAAAATAGTTTACAAATTCGGGCCAAAATTTGTTATTTTTATACTCTTTCTAATTCTCTATATTTTCTTCTCCTCGTAACATGTTTTTAATTTTACTTAGTACTCTTTATTAATTATCGAAAAATTCAAGTTAAATTCTGAGTGCCCTTTTCAACTTCCAAATCAGTCTCCAGTCTAATATTATTCCTCTGCACCCTCTTTCCCTAATTTATTCTTTTCATTTCACTCCCTATATATAAACCAAGGTTATTATTATTCATTTATTTTTTTGCCTTTAATTCATTTTTAAGTCTCTTTCTATCTCCTGCCGCTCTCTTCTCTCGACATCCATCTCTGCTCTCTCTCTCTTCGTTTTTTCAGCATCGCCATCGCCATCTCTGCTCTCTCTCTCTCTCTGTTCGTCGCCATCTCTGTTTGTTCATCAGCGTCGCCAGCCATCTTCGTCTCTCTCTCTCTCTCACTCGCCCGCCATATTCGTCTCTCTCTCTCTCATCAGCAATGGCCGGCTCGAACAAGAAATCTCCATGCAAACCGTCCTACTCGACACCCACGAAGGCATTACCAAGCTCAATGGTAATTTCTGATTTTTGGCCTCTGTTCCTAATTTTAGGGTTTTTTTTTCAATTTAGGGGTTGAATTCGAAAATTAGGGTTTTTTTCAATTTAGGGCTTGAATTTGAAATTAGGGCCTTTGTATGTAATTGAATTTTTGTGAATTTATGTGAATTCGAAATGATTGAATTTCTATTAATTTCTGTGAATATGTGTGAATTCAAAAATTAGGTTTTTTTTTTCAATTTAGGGCTCGAATTCGAAATTATGGTCGTTCTGTGTAATTGATTTTTTGTGAATTTCTCTGAATTCGAAATTATTGAATTTCTGTGAATTTTTGTGAATTTCTATGAATTAGGGCTTTTCTGTTAATTTTTGTGAATTCTGTGAATTAGGATTTTTTTGTGAATTTCTGTGAATTCAAAATTATTGAATGTCTGAATATCTGTGAATTTCTGTGAATTCAAAACTAAGACTGTAATTGAATTTCTGTAATTAAATTTTTCTGTTTCTTATGTTTGAAAATTCTCTTTGTTTGTCATAGGGCACCGAACTAAGATGCAGGTGCGCCCCATCATATTTCGAAGATGTGATGGATAGAACTACTGTTGTGCTCTCGGACAAGCACAAAGAGGCTCTTCAACGGAGCCCTTTTTATTTTTTTGTCAATATGCTCGATGTAGTTGTTCTGCATAGTAGAGTCGAGGCCCTGGTTAGCACATATAGGGTAGACTTGAATGCATTTGTTGTTGGTGATAATTTGCTTCTTGATTTCGACCTCGCCGAGTTTTGTATAACTTTGGGGCTACGACTGTACGACATGGGGGACTAAGCATAGACTTAAACCTTTCTTTAGATTCGAAAGCCCTATTCGATGGCTGGGGTCGAGTAGGTAAAAAACTTTTGAAAAGAAAGCATGTCGTAGATTTGTTAGAAAAGTTTGTTGTTGATGAAGGTCGTGTAGATGACTTCATTAGGATGTATAGTTTGTTAGTTTTTAGTTGCATTTTGTTTCCTTGCTCTAGTTACTCGATCCTCATGTTTGTTTACCATTACTTGGAGGATGTGAGCCGAATATGTGAGTACGCATGGGGAGATGCGACTCATAAATTCTTGCTTGCAGATCTTGTTCTCCATGGTGAATCTAGAGACCGAGCTTACTCTGACGGATGTGTCGTTGGGCTGATGGTATGTATATATGTGTTTCATTGTCTTAATACAATAATATTAATTTTTTAGATTGTGTAATTTTGACAACATGTGTATGTGTGCAGGCTTGGTTTTACGAGCGTGCCGTAATGTTCACCACTATGCACATGAACAATAATAAGGTACGTAAAAGTAAATGGCATGGTCGCAGCATGACACAAAACAATTAATTATCTTATCTCTTATCCCCGAGTCAACTCTCACGTGCATACCTATTGTAATAGACTACTGTCGACTATATATAGAGTCTCACTTCGTTCTCCTCTTTCCTCAATTTAGTGTTCAGTGAGTGCTCTTGGAGTAGTGGTTTGGTTGAACCTACGTGCCTATGACTTCATTTCTCAGGAAATTCGCGCAGCGGAAGATCCGGAATTTGAGGGCAACAACTGGTGACAGAGCTAGGAAATAGAAAGATGGGTCCCCTCTGGGCAAACGTTTCACGCTCGAGGCGATTACATGTCTATTTCGATAGACGGGGAGCACAAAGCAATCTACATTTGAAGGGTCTTTACAAACCCTTAAAGAAATAATGAGGCATAAGGTAATTTATATAATTTTATAGTAATATGTGTTTTCTACTTCTTCTTTTTATCTTTTTGGTTAATCGATTTTGTACCTAAATAATTATGATTTTCTTTGCAGGTGTATTCGGTATTGCCTTTTTTAGAGGAGCGTGTGTTTGTTGAAACCCAGGTTTTCCTTTAATTTTTGTCGAGAATTTTTGTGTTAGCATTAGTATATTTTCATAGGTACAAGTATCCTTAATTTTATGTTTTCCTTTAATTTTTTTGTTTTCTTTCATGTACGTCCGTTTGAGAGCTAGTTGTTTGCCATGGTTTGTCTTGAGAACGACAAAATTAGAAAAAAAATTGAACTGTTGGAAAGAAATAATGAAAAAAAAAAGAAAAAGAGGAAAGAAGTCAGAAAGAGGAGGTTGCGGATGGTTTTGATGGTTTTTGTGAGACTGAGAAAAAAGATGAGGAGAAAGAGGAAGAAGAGAAAGAAAAAGAGGGGTAAAAGATGAGGAGGAGGGGGGAAAGGAGGAGGAGGAGGAGGAGGAGGAGGAGGAGGAGGGAAAATGAGGGGGGGAAAGAGGAGGAGTGAAGATGGGCTTTGATGGTAGTTGAAAACAAAGTTGTTGTGAACGAGTTTGAAGATTTAGACTGACTCATAGACCTGGAAGTTGAGTCTGCTGGTTTGATGAGAGGGGTGGATTCAAAAGAGTTGTCGGATGATCCGCACCAGGATGCTCTGAGATCGAGCCGACAACTGAAGAAAGCACAACCCTCTTCAATGGTGAAGAGGGTGCGGGAGAGGGTTGGCAGGAAGAAAAAGGAGAAGGCGGCTGATTTTATGGACCCTCAGTCATCCGGTCCAAAGAGGTAAAAGAAAGAAAAAAAATTGCAGTTGGTGAGCTTGAGTGGTGATGAGGTAATTAAAGTAGCAATTTTATTTTTGTAATTTATGTCATTGTTCGTGTTGTTTTCATATAACTAACCAATTATTTTATAATGTAGGAGGCTGACAAGGATGACATCGATCATGATTCTTCCCTGAATAAATATAGGGGCATAGATTATTTTTGTGGACAAGATGTCCAGGAAGAGGAGGCTGCAACCATCCGGGATTTCCTAGCAAGCGATGACTTGAGATACCCGAAATTACTTTAATTACTTTAATTTCTGTTATATTGTACTAATTAAAATTACAATTTTTTTGTAGCAAAAGTGTGTGGAGCAATGACCACATTTTGGTCCGAGGCAAATAGATATGTGCACTTATGTTCGGGAACGAGTTGGATTCTCAACTCGTTGATTGCTATATGGAGATCCTACGTGGCGCCCATCCTCATGTCCACTATTTGCCGACCTATGTGTACGTACTTATTTTAATGTACTCTATTAACTATTAGTTATTGTTAATTTGCTAAAAGAATTATTGAATTTGTAGTGTGATTTGGTGAGTGCTATTCGAAGAATGAAGAAAAGTACCAGTTGGAAGGACGAAGATTATGATGTGTACTTCTAGTCTTACTAGAAGTATTGTTGCCTTGGTTGATGAGCTGCTGAGGTTGTTGAGGTCCTCCGGTAGGGTTAAATATGTTTTCTTTCCGATGTTGGGTGAGTTTTCACTTCTTTTTACTTGTGTTCAACATTGAAGAAATGAAGTTTCTATACCATAACTCCATGGATAATCCGAAGTACCGAGGAACTGGGAAAACTTTGGTAAGTCTTATTATGACATTTTAAACTTTGTTTTGTAGTTAAATAATTCTCTTTCTAATAAGATACGCATGTACTTTTTTGCTTTTTATTTATTTATTTATTTATTTATTTATTTTTTGCAGGCCAAGTTCATGGCAGGTTATCTGAAAGTGAAACTTCGATGGCGCATTCCTTTCAAAGATTGTTTTCACTTTGGATACCAGAGGCCGCAGGTTGGTGTGAAGGACTGTGGTGTGCATGTGTGCATGCAGATGGAGTCCTACGAAGTCGATGCGCCTGAATTTTGGAGTGCCATACATAGTTTTCGATTGATCTCTATCGAGCACGCATGGCAGCACGCATCCTCAGAATCCTTCGTCTTGACACGGTTTGGCTTATGTTGTGAACAATATGTTTGATTGTAATTGTTTGGGTTGTCTTTGAAAAATAGGTGTTATGAATGGTTTTGGATGGTGGTTTTGAACAATGTGTACTGTTTGGATGGTGGTTTTGTTTATGATGGTTTTGGAATATGGTTTATGGATGAAACGGAACAAATGATATGATTTTATTTTTTTTTTAAGTGTTACCAGTTTTTCCTCACATAAGTACCAACATTATGCGATATTAGTACTCATTTTCCGGTGTTGTGTACCTACTTTGTAGAAAGGAAAAAAAATGTGCAAGTTCTTTAATGGTACCTGTT
This sequence comes from Striga hermonthica, assembly GCA_902706635.1. Lineage (NCBI taxonomy): Eukaryota > Viridiplantae > Streptophyta > Magnoliopsida > Lamiales > Orobanchaceae > Striga > Striga hermonthica. The sequence continues at coordinate 5,711,161 of CACSLK010003174.1, forward strand.
TTCAGCAGAATAGTATTAGTTTCACCACAAATATTACCACTTCTTCTTCTGTGCAGTACCCATTATTGATCAATTAGTACCTGGTTTTTTTTTTGTTCTTTCTACAAAGCATGTACTAATTAATCAATAACTGCTACTGAATAGAATAATAAGTGGTACTAATTATCAATAACTTGTATTAATTGATCAAAAGACATTCAGAAGTGAATTTAGTATTGTTTTTCCATTAGTGCGTTGAGTTCGTGACCATTTTGCAACTAAACATAATTAACAAAATTTTAATCTCATACAAACTAATGTGAGAGTAATTATGGATCGTATAAACATCATTTGCGACCAAAATTCGGCGTTTTTATGTGTTAATTATAAGTGGTACTAAAGACCCGATATTTGGTACTACAACAGCATAAAACCTGAACCGGTGGCTCACTTTTTCTAAGTAATGGGGAAGAGGACCAAAACATGCCACTGAAAGACTCTGCAGGTACTATATTACTCTATGACTGGTACTAATTTTGAAAATATTGACCAAATTTAAAGTAATGCTTTTTTTTTGTTCTTTTACAAAGCATGTACTATTTGATAAATAACTGGTATTGAATAGAAGAATAAGCAGGTACTATTTGATAAATAACTGGAAGTGTTAACAGTACTAATTGATCAAAAGACATATTCTGACGTAATTAAGTATTATTTTTCCATTAGTGCGTTGAGTTCGTGACCAATTTTCCATTAAACTTAATTAACAAAATATTCAATCTCATATAAACTAATGTGAGAGTGATTATGGGTCGTATAAACATCATTTGCGATCGAAATTCAGTGTTTTATGTGTTCATTATAAGTGGTACTAAAGACCCGTTATCTGGTACTACAACAACATCAAACATGTACTATGTTACTCTATGACTAGTACTAATTTTGAAAATGACCAAATTTGAAGTAATCCTTTTTTTTCTTCTACAAAGCAGGTACTAATTGATCGATAACTTGTACTAAATAGAAGAATATATAGGGTACTAATTCATCAATAACTGGTACTAATTGATCAAAAGACATATACATAAGTGAATTAAGTATTGTTTTTCCATTAGCGCGTTGAGTTCGTGACCAATTTGCCATTAAACTTAATTAACAAAATTTTTAATCTCATATAAACTATTTGACAGGTACTATTTCAATAAAACTGGTGACGAAAGTGTATTAAGTATTGTTTTTACATTAGTGCGATTAAACATAATTGAAATAGTACCTCTTATTCTTCTGATACCGGTTTTTATTGAAATAGTACCAGTTATTCTTCTACACAGTACATGTTATTGATCAATTAGTACCTACTTTTGGTCAACGAAGAGAATTATTTCAAATGTGGTCAACATTTAAAAGAAGTAGTACCAGACCTACACTAAGGTAGTACAATTTTATGAAGATTTAGTATCACATATTGAGTTTTTAGTACCACTTGTAATGAACACATAGAAACACCGAAATTGGTCGAAAAAGATGTTTATATTACCCATAATCACCCTCACATTAGTTTATATTGGATTTAAAATGTTTTTCATTGAGTTTAATCGTAAAATGGTCATGAACTCGACACACTAATGAGAAAACACTACTACTATACTTCACTTGTTTGAGTGAGACACTTCATCTCATAGAATCATCATACATGACTACTTCAATTTCTACCTATGTGCTTTAACTTCCACTATTTTCATCCAAATCAGTTTCATGTGACATGGTAGACATGAAGGATTAGAAATATCACGATTCTTAAAATAGTACATGATTTAGGAAAAATAGTACCACATTTTCTTGTATGTAGTACCTGTTTTCAGTCGATTAATACAAACTATTGTGAAGGATAATTGATTATTTCAACTGTGGTCAACATTTAAAAGAAGTGGTACCAGACCTACAGTAAGGTAGTACCACTTTATGGTGATTTAGTACCACATATGGAGTCTTTAGTTTATATGAGATTTAAAATATTTTTCATTGAGTTTAATCGTAAAATGGTCATGAACTCGACACACTAATGAGAAAACACTACTTCTACACTTCACTTCATTGAATGACACACTTCATCTTATAGAATCATCATACATGACTACTTCAATTTCTACCTATATGCTTTAACTTCCACTATTTCCATCCAAATCACGCGTTAATGTTCCACGTGACATGGTAGACATGAAAGATTAGAAATATCACGATTCTTAAAATAGTACCTGATTTAGAAGAAATAGTACCACATTTTCTTACATGTAGTACCTGTTTTCAGTCGATTAGTACATACTTTTGTGAAGGATAATTATTTATTTCAAGTGTGGCCAACATTTAAAAAAAGTAGTACCAGTCATAGTGTCATGTAGTACCTGTATATGGGGACTTAGTACTACATATGGAGTCTTTAGTACAACTTGTAGTGAACACATAGAAACACCAAATTTCAGTCGAAAATGATGTTTATACGACCCATAATCACTCTCACATTAGTTTATATGAGATTTAAAATTTGTTTAATTAAGTTTAATCGCAAATTGGTGACGAACTCAACGCACTAATGGAAAAACAATACTTAATACACTTCTGGTACCAGTTTTTATTGAAATAGTACTTGTTGTTCTTCTACGCAGTACCTGATATAGATCAATTAGTACATACTTTTGGTCAACCAAGATGGAATATTTCAACTGTGGTCAACATTCAAAAAACGTAGTACCAGTCATAGTGTCAGGTAGTACCTGTTTATTTGGATTTAGTACCACATATAGAGTCTTTAGTACCACTTGTAGTGAACACATAGAAACACCAAATTTCGATCGAAAATGATATTTATACGACCCATAATCACGCTTACATTAGTTTATATGAGATTTAAAATTCGATTAATTAAGTTTAATCGCAAATTGGTCATGAAATCAACGCACTAATGGAAAAACAATACTTAATACACTTCTGGTACCAATTTTTATTGAAATAGTACTTGTTGTTCTTCTACGCAGTAACTGATATAGATCAATTAGTACCTACTTTTGATCAACCAAGATGAAATATTTCAACTGTGATCAACATTTAAAAAAAGTAGTACCAGTCATAGTGTCAAGTCGTACCTGTTTATTGGGATTTAGTACCACATTGGGATTTAGTCTATTTGCGAATGACAATTCCGCAAGGAGGACTCTCCACTCTTCAAGTACCTCATTGAGATCTGAAATGCCTTGGTTGCCAAGGCAGGGAATGAACAAGTTGCAAGAAGTCTTCTCCATCATTGGAGCTTGCATGGTACGCATGATGGGGTGAGATGTTGCTACGACTTCTTAAGGCCCCGAGGTATAATGGTGCATTGGACCGGCGTTGCTTGGGGCCCTTGTAACACCTCATAATACTCATTCGTCCTTTGGTTGGGAGCACTCAATCAGTTTCGAACAAAAGATCGCCTAGATTTCCTTGCGATTGATCCGACTTGCTCTCTTTGCGGTACAACGGATGAATCTTTGAAGCACCTCTTCTTCAAATGCCCCTTTAGCTTGGAGATTTGGGGTGTGATTTGTGATTGGATTAAACTTCATCATAGGCCATTAACTCGCAAGGGTGCTCTAAAATGGATCAAGATTGAGGCTCGGGGGGCAAGTTGGCAAGCCAAGTTTAAGAAAGTGGCACTTGCGGTTACCGTTTACTTCATTTGAAATGCCCGTAATAGGTTAGTTTTTGAAATTGAAACTCAACCTAAGAGTCTTGTGATTCGTAAGATCAAAACTCGTGTTTATTATACTATATTTTCGATGTATCTGAATGTTCTTATCGAAATGGAGAGGAAAGCCCGTGGGACTGGATTGGCCTAACCTCCATTTGTACCCTTATTTGGAGTTTTATAAGGGTTTTCGCCTCCCATTATTTTGATTAGCGAATGAGGAACCGAGTATGCGGTTACCCACTAGGCTTTTTGTTTGGCATTTGACGGGCTAGGTTTTTTGTTTGCCATTTGATGGTCGTTATAGCACCATATTTTATCTATATATCTTTAATTTATCGATAAAAATAAATAAATTTAATACCTGAATTTTATTCCTTCTCAATAGAACGTTAATATTTTAAATTAATTTTTGATTCAATGTTTTTTTTTTGGTTAATTGTAAGGTCTAACTAATTTTACTTTTCGACATGAATGTGTAAACTAACTATTATGTGAAAAAATATATTATCATTATTTTTTCTTGTAAACTTTACATACTTATAATAAAAAAATAATAAATATCCTTATTAAAATGCATAATAAGAGAATGAAATTATATAAAGTACAATGATGCAAAATTTTAATAATTATTATTTTTAAAATTGATAATTTGAAAAATAAGAAATTAAAATACTATTTTTTATGATAATTTAAAAATGTAATTGAACTAAAAAATAATATTCAAATATTGTTGCTTCATTTCAGGTTTTCAAGATTTTAACTTTTCTTTTTCATCGCAAAAGTTGAAACAATGTCATTGTTGGCGTATATATTTTTGTAAATTGTATTTGAATATTATTTTTTAGTTTTATTACTGTAACAACAAATTTTATGAAAAACATAAAACTTTTTGTACAACTTGATTTTATTTCGATCAAACGACTTGTGGGTATAATCTCTATATATCTCACCTGATTTTTTTCTTTATGAATTTGGGCTTGAGATCTTGAAAGATGGATTTGACGATTTAATCTCATTCATGCTTGAGCTTGAATTTGTCTAACATTAATTTGGAGGCCGAATGACTTATTTTCGTATTAAATGTTAGACCTTGACTTGATTGAAGAAGACTTTTTGGAGGACTTGTTTCTTTGATCTTCTTGAAAGAGTGATTTTGACTTGAATAACGTTGACTCGAGGGCTTGATAGTTTTTTCCCAATCAAACTCTATGTTGGTTGAACTTTTCAACGAACACGTTTTGAACGTCGCTTGAAGGTCCTTGATATTTTTGGTTTTATTTGAGAGGAGTAGAAGTTGTCTCTTTATTTCTTGGGAAAAAGCCGCCACCTCTTTTTCTTCTTCTTGACTTTCTTCTTCATTGAACAAACTCCTCAAGAACTTCTTCAAATCTTCAAGAGGGTTCTTGAGAGTTATTGACTTTGAGACTTTTATTTTTGAGATGTGTTCGATATTTTGAGGTGTGATTTGTGGTATTGAGGAGAGCCCTATTTATATGTAAGTGTAGGAGGGAGAGTCTTGGAGAAGAAGACATCAATTTGATTAGTCTTTTATGATTTGATATAATCTCTTTCCTTATCCTAAGATTTGACTTGATAGACAAAAATAATAACTTTATTAATTAAATATCTTATTTATCTTGGATTTATGTCCCAAAATAAATAAAAACATTAAATATATAATTAAAAAATTGAGTTTTAGATTAGTACACACTCCATCAAACTAGAGGTGGCCAGGTGCCGGGTCCGGACCCGAGCCCAGCCCAGCCCAGCCCGCCGGGTCGGCTGGCCTCAATTGTTGGGCCCGTAACTGGCCCGACAATTTCTATGGGCTGATTCATTTGAACCGGCCCGGGCTAAAAGAAAATAGATAAAAGACGGCCCTTACAAAATTCCGGGCCGGTTCATAACCGCGCCTATACGGGCCAGGCCGCGGGTCCGACCCGTTGCCATGTCTACATCAAACATGTGTATACGTAATTATATGCATACATATGATGGTTTCTATTTATATCATGAAACATCCGAATTCATTTCACGGTAACTAACACGAAAAGAGCATAGCATACTTTTAATAGCATTAAGTATTTGAGACAGTTTAGGCAGCGCGTGGAGTAGTTGAAATTTGAATTTTTCTTGTCTCTTTCTCAAACAGAAGTAAAATTAGACCGTTCCTCGATATGCTCGTTACACTTTACTTTCACTGTTTCACATACTCTTTTTCGATTTCTTGTTCATTTCTTTTGATTTCTGTGAACATCTATCTATCTCTTGTACACTCAGAACGATAGTGACCTATGTAGTGGGCGCCCAGATTCGAAGCAGATTGGCCATTGTAAAAATTTCAACTGAAATGGTAGCCGGAAAAGTGAAAACGGCAATGGGGTTCCAAAAATCACCAGCCCTCGCGAAACCGAAGCCGGAAGCGTCCCCTAAACAACTGCCAATGTCCACGCCGACCTCCGCCAAGCAGCAGCCAGGCCAGAAAGGCTCAGGCGCCGGCTTCTCCCGCTCCTTCAGCGTCTACTTCCCCCGCAGCTCCGCCCAAGTCCAGCCGGACGTGGCCGAGCTCCTCCGCGTCGTCGAGGAGCTGCGCGAGCGGGAGTCCCGGCTGAAGACGGAACTTTTGGAGCACAAGCTGATGAAGGAGTCCGTGGCCATTCTCCCCGTCCTGGAGCTGGAGATCGCGAGCAAGGACTCGGAAATCGAGCGGTGTAGAGCGAAGATCGAGTTGTTGGAGGCGGAGAACGAGAGGGTGAGGCAGGAGAACGAGGTTCTGCACATGGAGCTGACGAGGCAGAACCACAAGTACGAGGAGAAGATCAAATACATGCAGGAGGAGTTGTTGGATATCAAGCGAGCTGTTTCGGAGCAGGAGGAGACGGCGTCCTCTTCATCTTCAACCACGCCCAAAATAGTCGGCAATTACCAAAAGTCGAATTCGTTATCTGCAAGGTGTTTGAGAAAATGCCCCACTGAAAACAACAGCAGCAGCAGTAGGCCCAGTTTGTGCGTGAAGAAGGAAGGTGAATTGAAAAGAGAGGAAGTTTCTGAGAGCACGGAGATACCGACGCACTCGAGATGCAACTCTGAGGAGATTCCAGAAACTTGGATAAGGTCCCGAGCTCCGCGAGTCCCAAAGCCGCCTCCTAAGCCGTCGCCATCTCTATCCGTGTCAGTCTCCTCGCCTTCTTACGGCTCTTTATCCAATTCGGGCGATCGTGCACTGGCAGAGATATCCAACATTCCACCGCCTCCTCCTCCACCACCGTCTGCAAAAATCGGGTCATTTCCTCCCCCACCGTCTGCAAAAAACGGGCCATTTCCTCCCCCACCGCCACCACCGCCGACCAAGGAATTGAAGTCTAGGCCGGCGGCGGCAAAGGTCAGGAGAGTGCCCGAAGTTGTTGAATTTTACCACTCGCTGATGAGGAGGGATTCTAATTTCCGCCGGGATTCTGGCAGCGCCGGCTGTCCCTCCGACTGGACGGCTGGGGCTGTGGCAAAGAATATGATTGGCGAAATTGAAAACCGTTCTTCGCATTTGCTCGCGGTTAGTTTTTAAGTTTTTACATATTTGAGTTTATTTGCGTGTTTCTATACAATTAAATCCGTTCAAATGTGTTTTTAAGTTAATTTTGAAAAAAATAGTATTGGTAGTTGTTATGAGATTTGATTTTATATTAGATTAGAATAATATTTAAAACAAAATAATTAAAATTGATTTGATCTAAAACTATGAGAGAGATGGTGTGGAGTGATGAAACCAGTGCTGGCTTTTATGACAAATTTGCGACAATCTTTTCCATTTTGCTTCGCTTGCCCCTCCCGATTTAACTACAACTGAATATACTGTTTCGTTTTCCCGCTCAATCGCAGATTAAGACGGATGTAGAAACACAGGGGGATTTCATCAGGTTCTTGATTAAAGAAGTTGAAGGCGCTGCTTTTACCGACATTGAAGATGTGCTGCCGTTCGTTAAATGGCTAGACGATGAGCTATCCTACTTGGTAAACTTTTTACTAAAATTTTGATTCATTTTAATATATTTTTACTTATGGTGATCAACAGTTTCTGTAATTACTGAAGGTTGATGAGAGGGCAGTTCTGAAGCATTTCGAATGGCCTGAACAAAAGGCAGATGCATTAAGGGAAGCCGCATTTGGATACAGTGATTTAAAAAAGCTGGAAACGGATGCTTCGTCTTTTCGTGATGATCCCAGGCAGCCCTGTGCTTCTGCTCTCAAGAAAATGCAATCTTTGTTTGAGAAGTATGATTTTTTTACCAAAATAGCTTATGCTGATAGTGCTAATATTTAGGAAAAGTCTGAGGGAACATTCTTAATTTATCGATGCAGATTGGAGCATGGTTTATATAATTTGTCCAGAATGAGAGAATCGGCTATCAAACGATACAAATTGTATCAGATTCCAATGAATTGGATGATGGATACCGGCTATGTGAATCAGGTAAACTGAACTCCTTGACATCTCTTTTACTTGTTATTTTTTTCTCATTTTATTTTTGGCAGTTCCATTGAGTTATGTTGAGGAATTGGTAACGTAATGGTAAGGAATTAAGCCGAGTAATAAACATTGGAAAACAGGACACAAACGAGCGAGTGAAAGACCGTCTCATTTTGTATTGTCGGCACCTGCATTTGCACGTGACTACTTTTTTTTATGTTCTTCCCGGGCCATTTGAGAAATTGATTCTTCATCCTAAACATTTACCGAACCTACCGCATATCTATGTCAATCAATCTGCAGTGCGCTAAATTGCGTAATATATTAAGGATTTTTTTTTTTTTTTGGAATGGAAGATTTTTCACCTTTGATCAATCTTGTCAAGATAATAAATTCATATTGCTGAGGATGGATAATGTCAAACCAGAACAATGTCTAAATTAGTTTAGTTATGATTGGGGGATATGATAACGTCAACCTTATTATACTCATTCAGATCAAGCTAGCATCCGTAAAATTGGCCATGAAATACATGAAGAGAGTGACGGCTGAGCTTGGTGTGGATGATGGTGGTGGCCCTGAAGACGAAGAGCTTATACTCCAAGGCGTAAAGTTTGCTTTTCGAGTACATCAGGTGAAAACAATTCTATTTGGCTACATTGCAATTTTAGTCCATACGTAATATAGAATGGCAATCTCCATGTTTTAAACACCGTACTATACCGGCTGGTATTACCGGTAATATCTCATATTTGGTCTGGCCGTTACTCTAGCCCTCTAAATACCACTTTTCCAAAATACTTGTCTATACCGATTTTACCGCAAAATAATCGGCCAAAATAGATATACCGCATTTTAAAAAAAAAAATATATATATATTATTACATAAGTTGCATGTTTTATTTTTATTATATTTACATTATTAATAGATTTTAATCAATTTTAGTATTTATAATGTGGTTTTATATAGTAATTATATTACAATAATAAATCAAATTAATAATTATTAAAATCGGTAAAATAGGCGGTAATACCGATTTTAGCGCGTACCGGCGACTCATTCGGTATAATCGCCAGCATTTTCTGGAATTCCATTTTATCGGTTCCATTTTCTATTAACTTTTTCCCCTTTTCAGTTTGCGGGAGGTTTTGATGTGGAGACAATGAGAGCATTTCAAGAACTCAGAGAGAAGGGCTCAATCTTGCAACATCGAAAAACAACGTTAACATGAATTCATTTATCGCTTTTCCTATATGCCACTACTTGCTAAAATCAAACAGGCTTTAAAATTGGCTCTTACCACCACCATTTTGCTGTTGTTGTAAAGTAAGACCTGACTTGTAAGTATAGTTGGAAGACAACGCGGGCACCGCATGAGCGAGGTCAGTGCGCCCGCACAAGACGGGCGCGCGGCTGTCATTTGGGTCGAGCGTGTTGGTATTATGTTATTGGAATGTTTAATCATAGAATATAAATTCATCATCCTATACACAAGTGTTCGATTCTAAAAATAAATTATTTCTAGATTCCTAAATATCAAACTAATGTTTGGATCCATTTTAAGGATTGGTTTTTTAGGTGTGGAGTGTGACGATCCACTCATCGCCATTCAAGAACTTTATAAGAGCAAGTAAAATGTTACTTTAGATTCCAACTTTACTTGAGAGTTAGTGTGAAAAAACTCACTTCAATTTTGTGCTACATTTTTGGATTGTTATGAAGATATGAATAATATGGCACTTCTATTGAAGCCTATGGATACATCTCTTCTCTAGCCTTCCATGACATACATCACATAGAAATATCTAGAGTATTCTTCTTCACACCAAGGGAGTTCTAGAGGTGTTAGGTAATTAAATAGAAGTCCTTAAAAGTAGTCGAGCACCCGACCACCGTTAGCCACCACGCACCACCGCGATGCGAACCCAGCCCATTGGCGGCCCGCGAGTTCCCAGCGAGACTTGCTCCTGAGGATGTTGCAGCCCTGCTCGACGACAGCACCCGTCCGCGACCAGTTCCCAGCGACCGCACGTGACCCGCGCAATATCGATGGCCCGAGATGATCGCGACAAAGCAATTTCCGGCGAGTGGAAAATCAAACTATCTCCATCAACGGAAATCTACAACGACTCAAAGTCTGCAAATTTTTAAACCGTAAGCCTTTTACATTAGCATATAGATCCATTGCGTATAGGTTAATTCGTAGATAAATTTGTAACTTGCACATTAGCGATAAATCCTCATATATCCTAACAGCCATTTAGCTAAATATATGTCACGTGCGGGCACATGATTTTACTTCTGGTGGCACAAACGATTTTCCTGCGCCATTAGGACTAATATTGCAATACAAATTTAAATCACACAACTAAAACGTAAAAATAAAGATCTCATGACTGAAAATGACCAAAATCACAATTTTGGTGGACTTTCAGGCTAAGTTTTGTCACGTGCCTTATCTTCTTGTTTAAATTAAATTTCAATTAGTTAGACTATTACACTACCAGAAAATGATGAAATTCCAACGGATATCTATTCCAAAAGAATTATTTCAACGACAATTCCAACGGATATTTCAATACTATTATTTCCGTTAGAATAAATCAATGGATTCCAATGGAATTCCAACAAAAATATTTCGTTTGAATAAGTTTTTCATTGGAATTTCCGTTGGATTTTGTCGATACCAACGGTGAATTTTCCAACAGGGGTGGAAATAAAAATTTCAACAGAATTTGCATATTCCAACGAAAATTCCTACGGTAAAAAGCCATTGGAAATATAGTCGTTGGAATCATCAAATTCCATCTAAAATTCTATCTAAAATTCCAATGAAAAACACATTCCAACGAAAAACACATTCCAACGAAAAACACATTCCAAAGGAATATTTCCGTTGGAACCATTCCAACGGAAGCTATACCATTGGAATATCCGTTGGAATTTCCATTGAAATATATTACTATAGGATTTTCCGTTGGAATATAACAATAATTTTGTAGTGTATTAGTTCTTATTGTGCCCTCATCATAATTAGACAATTTCTTCTTGTAAACATATATATATATATATGCAATATGAATGTTTAATCCAAATTCGTCAACAGAAGATAAATTTGATATACACCATATATGAAAAATCGATAACATATATAAAAATTACTAGAACATAGAATATATTTGTGATTTGAGTCTATCAAGTATTTTATCTATACTATTATAAAAGTGCCAATGAATCTGTAAAAATATTAATTGCCTAAAATAATCTTATTATGCCATATTTATAATGGCAGTTTCGTAATTTTAATACATGTATTTGATAGATTAACTAATATTAATTTAAATACCTAACCAAGGTTCGGGCGGCGTAGCTATCCGCAAAAAATCTCTGGCAAATCAAACCAAAGCATGCGCCCTTCAAATTGTGGAGAGTTGCGGTGAATGGATTTCAGAATTGCCCCATTAATTTTTTTTTTTTTTTATGATTGTATTTTAATGGTTTGGATTTTTTTTGCAATGTCAATTCAAATTTGTGTATATTAAATATTTTATTTATTGACATTATTTTAAGATCGGTAAATACTTTTATGATTTTCTCAATAATTGTAAGAGTTTTAACCGTAAGTATATAAGATAAATTTTTTAACAATGTTTATTTAATTTTATAAGTTTATTAATAACTATAAGTAAAAATATGAAGTCGATAATCGATATTACTTATTCTCATAACGACCATAAACTATAGATTTATTTAAAAAAAAAAAAAGCTATGAGAAACAAAAAATTGTGTAACACTATGAGAGATACATTGTTGAATAATTGTTTTGCAACTCAAACTTCTAATCTACTCAATTTATTTATTTAAATAAGATTAGAATAATTTTATAAAATTTTTTAATACTAAAAGTCATTCCAATTGTTTTCCTATCGAATGAGATGCTACTTGAGCAACTGATTTAATTTTGATCATAAGATCGTCTACAAATTAATCAATATATCTAGAGAATCATGAAATGCCTATATACACTGAAGTTAATGAATTTTTATCAATAAATCATATCATACAACACCATTAATCATCTATTATTAACAACTATAAGTAAAAAAAAATTAAAATCGATAATGTTTGTCCTCATAATGCCGATAAAGTATAGAAACATTTTTTATTTTTCAAAATAACTTATAAAAAATAATAATTGTGTAGTAGTATGAGAACAGTTGAATTCTTGTTTTGCAGCCTAAACTTCTAATATACTCAACTTCTTTCTTAAAATATGATTAGAATAGTTTTATGAAATTGTATAATATTAAAACCCATGCTATTTATTTTCATGTCGAATGGG
>CACSLK010003174.1:5736204-5748853 GCA_902706635.1 Striga hermonthica
TAAATTAGAAAACTTTATTGACTATAAAAAGATTTTTTTTTTTTTGACAAATGTTAAATAAAAGTTGTTTCAATTATTATAAAAAATAAATAAATTCCAATGCACAATGGCCAAAAAACTTTAGGATGATTATTGAATTAATTAGCTAATTAACATAAATAAAAGTTGTTTCAATTATAATAAAAAATAAATAAATATTCCAATGCATAATGGCCAAAAATACTTTAGGATGATTATTGAATTAATTAGTTAATTAACATAAATAAACCTACAGTGTATTACTTTTATCAATGTGATCAAATTATTTTCTCTCTTTTTACAAATTAGTTGTTATTGGTGACGTGTTACACACACACGTGTGTTCGCAGTCCAAACCATTAATTAGGGATTAAGATGTGTGACAGAGATTAAACCTTTTATTTCATCTATGCAATGAGCTATATCATCTTTTGATTCACAGGTAGTGAGAGATCATCTCTTATCAGCCTAGCAATGTGATTTATCTTCCTTCTCTGAGTGGCGTGAGCATGAAAGAACTTCGAGTTCTTATCGTCGTGCTTTAGCCAGTCGACTCTGGGACTTCTGATGCAAAAAGATCTCTTCAAATCTATAGGCTTCATTCAGGCTTTTCTGAATGTTGTCCCAGAGTCTCTTAGATTTCACTGTATTTCAAAAGCGCATTCCTAGTATACCATTTCCGGAAAAACAAACCAGAGTTTCACTGTTATTTCGAAAGACCATTCGCAGTATACCATTTCAGTGACCTCTTTCTTATAGCTTTCGGAGACTGATGGGTTTAGTTCTTATAGCTTTCGGAGACCGATGGGTTTAGTCCATTCACAAGTACACATATATACTGAAAGGCTTTGTAGAGGCACAAAGAAACTAGAAATCTCTAATGCCCTGGGACAAAATAGATCGCAGGGTTGCTTATAATTGCCTTTATAGGCCAATCGAATATCTTTCCTGGAATTTGTGGCCAGAATTGGGTATATTAAAATCATCGCACGATGCGTAGCAAAGTTGCCGAACAAGAATCCATGAATACAAGCATATCAGAAATACAAGCTCTACAAAAAAAAATCTTGTGAGTTCTCTACAATGAAGAAAGAGACTGTAAGCAATTACCATCAACAAGTAGCAATAATAACGGAAAGTTACTTCCATAATTCTTCCATGGGGATGCCACGCTCCTCAGCGACCTCCTTGAACTGCCTCATCTTCTGGACTGCAACAACTGTTGCCCGCGCATTGTTGAGGGCGTTTTTGCTGCCCAATTGTTTCCCAAGAGCATTTTCAACACCAGCCATCTCGAGCACGATCCTCACAGCTCCCCCAGCAATGACTCCTGTACCGGGGGATGCCGGCCTCAGCATCACCTTTGCTGCCCCATAGTCTGCCTCAGCCCTGCCCCCACCACAATTATTCAAAATCAAATCAAAATCGGAATATGTGCTAATGTATGTTGCTGAAACTGAAGCAAGATTCTTTCATATTTGATCATAGCTCGTCTTGAATAACAACTGCTGCAGCCTTCTATCGATTACAAGTTACAACACCACTTCTCACTCAAGGATAGCCATTTGTATAAAATTACTCATCAGAACAAACATAGAGACAGACAAGCACATATCATCTCCCGATGCGGGAGATGCTACAGTACCATTAAGGAACCATTCCGTCGGGATTTGTAACTGCTATATCAACTATCCACGACGGTTACATGATGATCTAACGGTTACAAATCCCGACGAAATGGTTCTGTAACGGGACTGTAGCATTTCACGATACAAACAAAATCCTCATATCACAAAGATAATCTTAAACCACTCCACCTCAATTCTTCAAATACATATCCAATTGATAGAACAAGAATTTACCAAAATAAATAACAATGGCAGCAGAAGAAACTACTGTAGTGCAAATCTATTAGCTCTGCACAAAGATAAAAAAACTCACCTGTGCGGAAATGTCTTGTACTTGGTCATGGGAACGGCAGTTATATTCCTTCTGGCATTAACGGCCGATTTCTGCACGGCCGTAACGACTTCCGCCGCCTTACCAACGCCGACCCCAACATTGCCCTTTTTATCCCCAACCACCACAATTGCCCTGAAATTCAGCTGTTTGCCTCCCTTGACGACTTTGGTCACCCGCCGAACTTGGACAACTCTCTCCTCGAACCCATCCCTCACCTTCTCCTTCTGGATATTCTTCTTCTTCACCTTTGGGTCCATCACGAACACATCGTTGCCCAGAAAGGACTCCCCGCTGTAGGCCGGTCCGTAGACCTCCTCGTAGGCCCGGGCGATGTCTTCCTCTGACATCGGCGGGCCCTCGTCGAACGACGGCGGTGGGACGAAGCCCTCCGGCTGCTCTGGAGGGCTGAAAGTGTTGTCCTCGTCGGGGTCGTCGGTGTCGAAGAATATCGTGTCTAGGTCGGAGGGGTTAGCTAGCGGAGGCGATAGTTTGTGCGAGGGTTTGGAGAGGATAGAGAAAGGGGGTTTCGAGGTGGAGGTGTGGAGACGGTGGGAGGTGGGAGGAGACAGTTGGGGGCGGAGGGGGTTGACGGAGAGTGAGGATAAGGTGGCTGCGATGAATGTGGCTGAAGCGGCAGCCATTGTAGGTGCCTGATTGGTAACTCGGTAGTGGAATGGAAATGATAGAGAGGGGATAAGACTGCTTTTCTCGTTTGGGTATTTATGCAAGGTTTACTTGCACTCAAATTGGGCAAAGCTACGAGTTGGTTTACTTGTGTTGAACCAATCTTTATTTATTTTTTTATTAAAATATCATAGTATATTCATACAGTAAAATATTTTAATAAATTCATAAGGTAAAATATGCCGCGCCCCATGTGTTCAACGAAATCTACGTGTTTTTTCAGTGTGTTCTAACTTTTAAAAAAATATGTCATACCTCTTTATATACTGGCAAATTTCATAACCGTTGAAGTTAACATGTGTGTATGTAATGTGTTGGATGTGCAGGTGTTTGGACATATTTCCTAACACATGACACCAAAGATGCACCTACTGACATAGTGCCACATCGCAGTGGGAGAATTGTTAGATAACCGGACAGATTCATGTTCTTGAGAGAGTCTTCTGATTTAGTCTTCTGTAATGTGAGATTGAGTCAATTGACTTCATTAAGGTCTGAAATCTTATAGAACCACACAGTTGGTTTGACCCGTTGGATACAAGTGGTTCTACGAGAGAAGGAGATAATCAGATGGAAATGTAGAAACCTTCAAAGAAAGGCTTATTGCGAAAAAGTATACTAAGAAAGAAGGAATTGATTATGAGGATAACTCTTTCGTCCGTAGACATACTCAAGTCCAATCGAATTCTCTCGGTTGTTTCCGCAAGTATGGATTATGAGATTGGACAGATGGATGTCAACACAACTTTCCTTACCGAGAGTCTTGATAATAACATTTTTATACAACAATCACAGGGGTTCGACGCAAAGCCGTGAGCATCTACTATGCAAGCTAAAACAAACCATTTTATGGGTTGAAGCAAGCTTTGAGGTCTTGGAACATCCAGTTTGATGAAGTGATCTAGTCGTAGAGGTTCACTCAATTATTGAACGACCACTGCATGTTCAATAAAAGTGAGAAAATGTGGTGGTGATTTTTTTTATATGTAGACGACATCCTTCTCATTATAAACAATGTAAAGGTGTTGTTAGACGTAAAGGTATGGTTATCCAAGCAGTTTGATATGAAGGATTTGAGAGAAGCGAGACATATTCTCGGGATCAAAGCGATTAGGCACCGTGATAATATGATGTTTTGTTTATCATAGTCTTCATACATTGAAGTTTTCTTAATTCGTTTCAGCATGTAAGATTCCAAAAAAGGTTTCTTACCTTTTCGGCATGGGATTCAATTATCTAAGGAGGTCTCCTAATATTCCTCAAAAGATAAAGGACATGAGAGAGATCCTTTATGCCTCGGCAGTATGAAGTCTCATGTATGCAATGTTGTGTAAGAGGCCAGATATTTGCTAACTAGTAAGCACGGTAAGTAAGTATCAAAGTAACCCAGGACAGGGTATGTGTTTACTATGGGAGGTGGAGCCATAGTATGACCGAGTGCCAAGCAGAAATGCGTGGGAGACTCCACCATAGAAGTCGAGTATGTTGCATCTGTTGAGGCACCGAAGGAGGTTGTGTAGCTCAGGAACTTCTTGATGGACTTAGATGTGGTGCCAAGTTTTCCCAAAGGTATTACGTTTTACTGTGGTAATAGTGGTGCATTAGCAATCTCAAATGAGCCACGAGACCATAAGGCGATTAAACACATTGACCGCAAGTACCACATGATACGAGAGATCGTAAGAAGAGAAGAAGTTGTGGTTGCCAAGATAGAATCAACATACAAACTAGCGGATCATGTCACGAAGATTTCACCGACGAAAGTCTTCAACAGACACGTGGAGGGAATATGAGTTAGATGTTTGGTGATATGATCAACATAGGTCTTTGATATTAAGAATGAAAGTTGTATACTAGGAAAAGCAACACTTGTAAGTATATGTGGGAGAATGTTATTGTGTATACTAAAAGCTTGTCTTTTTCTTATGAACATTATTTCTTTTTTAATGAGAATCCTATTTAATTAAACGCTTCAACCTCCTGTTGTTTTACATTTAGATAAGTATGGTTCATCACGAATGAGCCTAGGATCATATTATCAGTTACTTGTAAAACATAAAGACTGATTCACAACCTAGATAAAATTGAACAAACTACCGAGAAAGGTTGCAGTGTAATTTAGGTTGATTGGTCGTAACTGATGAACTACACTAGTACACAAGTGTATTGAGTTACACTAGTACACTAACTACGTAATTAAACTGTATCTCGGTAATCACTACGTACTCTTAAGCCAAAAAATAACAACGTGCATGAGCACGTTGTAATTATTTCATTGATTCACTAAATAGTGAGATTCATTCTGTTTGATCAATAGTATAGGTGAGTTAAGAAATTGTATGTATGGTGTGTTGCTCGATTATTTACGATCACCGTGTGTTGGTGCACCTGTTTGATGATGTCCCTAAAACGAGTTCAAGAATGAGTATTATGTCAAGCACTACAAGCGAATTTAATTTCAGTATAATAATAAAAAATTGAGTGGTACAAGTTTCGAATCATGAAGTCAATTTGTAGTGCCCCATCCGATTTAGAAGAGTCTGCTTTATTTTTCATTGCATTGCATTTTATGTTATTTACTCGACAAATTTATCTAATAAGCTTATTATGATAATTTAGATGTCCTCATCTATATAATATAATAGGTTAAGTATTTTTTGTATATGTCCTCGTCTACTTAAATTATTTTCAATTTTATTATTTTTGTCAATAAAAAATCGTTCAAAATCCTTTGGTGCAATCACGTCACGTTTTCAAGCCTTTTTCAAGCAAGACTTGAGCTTTGTACTCAACCCATTTGACTTATATTTTTCATCCCTTGTGTAATCGTTTTCAGCCCAAACACGTAAAATAAACCTGGCCCCGTTGGTGCGAAATTTGGCCCTCTCATTCTGGTCTTTTGGCACCTCTTGAAATTTCAAAATTCAAATTTTTGTAGTTAAACTTGGTAAGCTTATCACCATTGTTTCTCTTAGCTTTTGTTTCGTTGTAGCCGTCCCACTTTGTGTAATCAAGAGAGTATTTCTTTCCCTTGTTGTAATACCATTTCTAGCCCTAATTGATGTCCATTATTGATGCTACTTTATTTCCCTTTTTCCCTCTTGCCTTGACCGCATTATTCATCCAGGTAAGGAGATTTTTATCATCAAAATTTATCCAAGTTCACTTCCCTTCTTACCTTCATGTTCTGTCCCAAAATTCAGATCTCAAAAAAACTTCATTCTCCATCACTCGGCCTTTTAGCCTTCACGCTACCACCAGCCGTTCTGAGGAGGCCTGTGCCAACCACGAGCAGCCACACGATATCGTCGCCGCGAGCACCAGCCACCGAGAGCAGCACCCTCCAACCATCGTCGGAAGCAACAGCCGAGGCGAGATCCACGCGAGCATTCGCAAGCATGTGATCATTTCCATGTCGAGCTCAGCTGCGAGCGGCAGACCGCCGAGGGCACGCGCAACTGCGAGCCACAACTAAGGTTCACCGCGTCCAAAGAGACCAAAAGGCATGCAAATCCTTTTTTTTTATGAACATCCCAGTGTGTGATGGGGGGTTGAGGCTACACCCCCGACCTGTAAATATAATGGCCCATAAAGGGTTAAAAATTCAATGGTCTACATCAATGTCAAAGATACATAGAGTAACATCAAAAACAGAAAAACAAAAAACAAAAAAATATAAGGATCACATAGTATCAAGTCCTCATAAAAGGTGGTCCCGGTGATAGTGGCCTGGCATGAGGTTTAGATCCATTTCAAAAATTAAGATCCATTAAATTGTTGAGAAAAATTTTTTGATCTTTGAATTTATATTGTGTTTTTGTAAATTTGGATCTAATCTTCGAAAATCAAAACCCTTAAGTTTAGATCTAATTCAAAAATTAAAATCCATGTTGAGCTTTGAGTGAACGACTTGGATCTAAAATTTTTGGTGTGTTTTTGTGCAAAGTAGTGGAAATTAGGAACACTCCCTTGCCTTGGTTTTTGATTGAATAACTTTGGGAAAAAGTTTGGTTTTGTGAAGCCCTTTGTTTGTCTTGGAAAAATTAATCCTCATTCATGCCTTCACTCTTGAAAATTTTGTAAAAAGGTTGGGTGGTGTTCGAACCTTCAAAAACCCATTTTGGACTTGGTATTTTTGCCTTAAAATTGGTTGCTTGAACCTTGAACTGAACCCCGAGCACTGGTCGAACAGCCACAGCCCATGGGTGGTGCGAGATTTGGACGGGCCTACTGGCAGCATGTCCCAGCATGCATGACGGTGCCACCGCGTGCGCCCCGCAGTGGCTGCGCACTATGCTACAGGGACTGTGTGTGCTGCATGCAGACCCTATGACCCCGCAGCGGCCGTTCAGAGTCCGTGCATTGTGTTGTCGACGCTCGCAGCATCGCCCGCAGCATTCCAGTGTTGCCCGCAAAAACTCATTCCGCGCTCAATGTCTCAAGTGTCGTGCCAGCGAGTCGCGCCCGATGTCCCAGGTGTCCCGCCAGTGAAACGCGACGATTCATGTGTAGCCAACAACAACTTTCACATCCCACGCCTTGCAGCCATCCCTGGTGCCCAGCATCCCAGCGCACATTCTGCTGACCTGTGTGCGCGCCCATGCACCAGCAACGGTCAGGTCACCTAGACGAGCCACTAGTAGCCAGTTCGGTCAGACTCGAGCTAGCGACCAACCCATGCGTACCCCGAGCTGTCCAGTCGTTTTGGGCCATTGGCCTTTTTAAATGGCAAACCTAATTTTTAGCCTTCAAAACCGTTTTTCGAGTCTTATTCTTGAATCAAGAGTTTCAAGTTTCCACTAAAAAATTTATAAACTCCTTAATCATTATTTTTTATTAAGTGAGGAATTTCAATAATTTTCTGAGTATTGCGATAATTTATTGATGAGAATTATCTCGCTTAATTTTAGGTTTTCGATTAGTCGATCCTTCAAACCTACTGTGAGCATTTGCATAATTGTCAATTCCAAATTGAGGTGGGTGTCCCTAATTTAATATGGTCTTATACCATATAATCGTTTATTCTATAATCAATGTATGTGTGAACCATTGGTCTATGAAAGTATTTCTCATGTTGATGGAAACATGCTGACGGCTTGTCTCTCGTCGATGGATGTATGCCGATGGTAAAGGTGTGTACTCATGAGTCTATGGCAAGGTTGGAGGTAGACGTGTTGATGATTTATGTTCCTCCTATGATTATATTGTCAGTTATAATATCGAATAAATGCATAGTATTTTCTACAGTGACCTAGTTGTTTGATCACCCCATACATTGTCTTCTTAAAGTTGAGTTGTTGGCGGCGGCGGCGGCGATGGGACGAGTGAGGTCTATATTTTATGAGTTGGTGTTTATTTTGCTTCCGCAAACATTTTCCAAGCTTGCGTGGTTTTGGATTATTAAACGTTGAACTGATTGTGACTGTTGGTTCGAGATTGTTTATTTTGGAGTATTTTGATTATGTCTCGACGTATTGAAATGTGATTTTGGGGCAATGAGTTCCCAATATCGTAAGATTTGGCTTGAGCTAAGTGAAAAGGAAAGAAATGTTTTTGAGTAATGCCCGAAAGGTGTTTTAAATCAAAAAAACGATTTCCGTAAATTCAAACTTGTTTATGAAAACTTGTAGCTTTCTGTGAAAAAATGAACAAGGCGTTATACAATTAATTTTGTTGCATGTAGTTAAATTAATTGACGGGCATTATGTCTAAAGAGATACATCGAGTAGATTAATTTGAAGCCTCAAATATAATTTGGTGTCTAATTAGAAAGTTCAGTAACATTAGAAAGTTCAGTAACACTTTTCAGTATAATAAAGTATTATTTAGGTGTGGAAGGTGTAAGTGGACCAAAGAAATAGAATCCTATTCACACGATTTAGCACCTCCTCAGTGTCCCTTCTGTAGCCTATAAATACACCATCCTTTGAAAGTTACAACACCCCCTTCGTAATAGAAAACACATTCACATTTGTGAGTTAGAGACTCGAGAACATAAAAGGGAAGCTTCAAGTTCGTCACCCACCAAGACATACGAAGTTCGTACAAGGAATACAATTGAAGATTACGAGGTAAACTGAGGGGCACAATACCCCGACGACCAGCAAAGCACGCGACTGGCAACCAGGTGACATGGGACCACAACTCAACAACCAACGATCGATGAGAAGCAGAGATACGTGTAAAACATGAGCAGACGGACAATGATGATTAGATGAGAAGTTAGAACCATTCGTCTGGCTTCGTAGGCCGTGTAAGTCGAGTCAAAATCTGCCAAATTTGAGATCATAAGTGTCCAGTCCTAATCTCTAGATCTGTTGCGCTTAGGAATTAATTTGTTAATAATTCAGACATATACGAACATCGACGTCCCAACAACCTCTTCTCCTCGCTTTTTTTTTTCTTACGCATTTTCCTTTAACACAATCATTCAATAAGAAGTCTGTTCTGCTTCCTCCATATTGATATACTTAGAGAATTGCTCTAACAACTCATCATACGACCCAACGGCTTCTTGGCTAGGGAATTTTGAAAATGAGCTGACCGAAGACCTCTTATCAGGCCTCCAGGTTTTAACTCATTGGAAGCCGAGAGGACCTCACAAGATCGTGCATAATGAGCTACATACACCCTCAGGATCACCCCCTTTTTTGTGGTATATTTATCAACGTAAGATACATTTTCTCATGTTTTTTGTGCTAGAAAATTGATTGATCCTGCTGGTAACTAATGGTACCAATCCTTGGCGGAGCTCTTTAAGGTCATCGAAAATTCCTTCCAACACACGACATCATTGTATTGATGTAGCACTTCTATGTTCTCAAAACCTTGCAGATGCATAGCCAGACTCATCGTCTACCATACTTGGCTCTCAAAAATTGAGGATAAATTTGCATCCAACACTTCATCCGAGAAGGGATGACCCTGGACGCGAGGCTGTGTATTTCTTTCCACCTTAGCTTAAAGCTCCCTGATTTAGTTTGTCAATCGCTCCAAAGTCACTTCTCGTGTCAGCATATTAATCATTAGAGAAGTAACTGACCTATCTTACCCATTCTCGTGTCTTCTACTTATGAACAACGACTTCTCCACTATTAGGTTGGGCAATGGTTTATGCGCCTTACTTATCTCTTTTGCAATTAATTGATTCAGCTTTGCTCTTGTGAGTTGTAAAACATGTTCACTCTCTATTTGTCCCTCATGGTCCTCAGTTCATCATTCTGAACACCTTGAGATCTCCTGACTCTCACCTTACCGCTTTTCTCCATAATCAGCACGTGACAACCACCACGTTGTGCTCCGAAGAAGCTTCATTTTCCCTGGGCAGACACGACGACCTCCTTACCCTTCACTGCGCATGAGTTCACCGAATCGACCTCCAACAACCAGACGCGATTCAATCCAGATAAACTCATCCTGGGCATGACCAAAGCATCAACGTCGTTTGCACATCTAAACTGCAGTCCTGCTCCAAAAGGCAGTTTGTCCATGTAACGCCCCACTTTTATTTGACGAAAATCAGAATAAATTTTTCGAAATTTATTTCAAAATACTTTAGGCACTACTCATTTCTAAAACAATTTCCAATCATATCATAAATGGATCTCCCAAACAGGTTTAATAATCAAGTCAACACCCAAACCGGGTTCATCAATAACATCAACTCCCAAAAGTGGGCTTACTCAAATTCATAAATACTAGGGAGTACACTCCCTATCAATCATCCAATTCTCAACATAAATCTGAAGTTCATAAATAATACTAAGCGATTTCAAGCAGCAGAAATAAAAACAGTAATATGACCACCACTCGCCTCCTTCTGTCATGCCAGCAAACCTGCATCCATGAAGAGCAGGTGGAGATGAGCACAAAAGGAAACAATAGTGCTCATTTTTATGCAATAAATGTTAATGACAATAATCAACAATAATCAGTAATCGAAATGTATGGTCTCAGCATGTATACGAAGCAATATTCTATCCCATATCCAATAAAAAATCAATAATCAAACTCATGTGCACACCTATATCAATAGACTACTGCTGACTATATATCAAATACCCCACCCGGACATACATCGAGTGCCAGCCAGTAGGAGTTACCCCCGTCGGCCGAGCACCGCCCTGACTCACAATAGGGAACCGACCGAGCACCGCCCTGGTCTCATAATTCCAATCGAGCACCACCCTAGTCTCATGCCTCGACCGGGAACCACCCTGGTCTCATAGGCGCATAGGGTAAATTACCCTAACAGGGTCCGTTCTATAACTAAGGGGATAACCGTTCGACGGTTGGTACAGCTCACATCGAAGATTACATTATTCACATGCATACTTTGGTCATACCACAATTTAAATAGTAATAACATTTAAGGCATAACAATTTTTCAAAGTAAACCCACCTGGAAATCGAGGTAGAATATCGCACACAAAAGCAAGTACGTAGGTCGAGGGATTGACTCCTCAAACACCTACATTTAAGCGCGATAATACATCAATATCTACATCACTACTCGAATTTAATATAAAACCCACACTTAATAAAAATTAAGACTTAAGGGTTTTGACCGGATTTTTCGTCGACTTGGAACTCTCTCGTTTTTGGAAAATAGGACACGAAGAATTAAAATTGGAGTCTCGGAACTGAAAATAATTTTCACAATTTTTTCTCATTTTAAGACAATTTTTAAAATTGAAATCGGTATGAAAAACGGGCTTCCGAAACTCAAAAGGCTTAAAAATGCCACTTCGGCCGAGCTGCCAATCGATGGCTGAAAGCTACCCACAGATGGGACTCACGCACGCAATTGGGCTGAAATGGGACGAGAGTTGGGCTGCTAGGGCCTGCTACAGAGCTGGATAGCGCGGGCTGGGTGTTCGGGCTTGCGGACCGGACGTGGGCCTGAACTGCTAACAGACCGCGCGCGGGCTGGATGCGGGCCGAGATGGCCCGCATGCCTTCTCTTCCTCTTAGCTGGGCTGCGCGCGATTTGGGCTGGTTTTTAAAATGAAAACGGGCCTGGCTAAGATTAAACACAATGGGCCGAAATTCAACAAGGAAATGGACTGCTAGGCTAAAATTTACTGGGATGAGGCCGGGTTACAAAATAGGGAAGTTTACATAGAGATCTCATGTAAAATCCCTAAGATCTCGCCACTTTCTATTCCTCCTATAACAGATGCAATTAACACTTTTTAAAAACCATACCAAATCTGCAAGTTATCTTGGAAGGTATATTGTTAGTTTTGCATTTTTTTCTTTTTTCATACCAAAATCAGTTAACTATCTAGGATCAAAAATATTTTTTCCAAGATCATGCACGCTCTGCTTGTTGAAAAAAAATAAAAAAAAATCATCCAATTAAAAAAAAACGTATACTATATATTTTAAAATGAACTTGAAGGTAAATTATATTCATTTTTTTTTTCTATCAGATGTATTCAGACAAATTGAATGTTTTTCCATGTAGGTAATATTTTTGTTTATATGTTTAGTGTGACCATCAATTTCTTATATATGGAACATAAATATGAAAAAAACAAAACAAAGTATTGATTCGTATTATGTAACCAATCTGAATAAACATATTGGTATAGTCTTTTTTAATACTTTTATGTTGATCAAGTACGAGATTATTGGGTGTTTATACGTTTTTTTTTTTTTTTTAAATTTTGTAATCTATTTATTTTTCAGGAACATGGTTGAAGACAATGTGTTTACATTCAAAACTTCAGAAGATATACTGTATATATACATCATATAATCATGATCTGACAGTTCTCTAATATTAACCGTATAGTTATACATAACATAAACGACATATAAACAAGTCTAAAACAGATAAAACATAATACACAATTCTGAATGACTGCAAAAATCCAAATCGAATGTAGTTATACGTTAGCTAAACAACACATGTGTACTTTACATGACATTTACAAATTTCAACCAATAACATTGCGCACTCCAAAAAAAAAAAAAAAAA
>CACSLK010003174.1:5809505-5826726 GCA_902706635.1 Striga hermonthica
TAAAACAAAATTTAGTCATTTAGCCATTCTTTTCCATAACGGATATATTCTAATAGAATTAAATTTTGTGCAAATTCTTGTAATATTTGTAATATTTGAAGTGAAGGATTTGGTCATCAAGTTGATTCATATGTACCATTCCCAATAACTAGTCCCGCTCATCTGCCCACGGTGGCAGTGCCCACCACTTTTTTTTACATGAAAAACGTATTCTGAGAATACGTTTTTCAAGTAAATTAATTGAAAAACGTATTCTCAGAATACATTTTTCATGTAAAAAAAATGGTGGGCACTGCCCACCGTGGGCAGGTGAGCGGTTTCATCCCAATAACAAGTGTTTGCAAATTATTGTTTATTCCATAACAGATATCAGCCCGTTGATTCTCAATGCAAAGCCAAGGTCCACGTAAGGCCCATAGATACAACCTATATATGCAGCCCTGTTTGATATTAGACTAGTAACAAGTCCCACATCGGATACCTTACAAACAAAAGTCTGCTATATAATGATTTTACAGACAAAATCTTAATTGGCAGTTGGTCGTGCGAACCACCTCTGTTTTGCTGGTTGAATCGGTTGTATTGCAGTTCTGGCAGTTTGTGAACGGTTTTGTATCTCGGCAGTTCTAGAACTCAAACTGGATCGCTGCGCTTGCCATTTCTAGGTCGAACTGGCGGTCCGGTTGTGATAACCTTGATCCTTCTAAAACACCCAGCCTAACTTAACTGTCCATATGCCTCGCCCCCGAGGCAATTTATCATTTTCTCTCCTCTTTCAATTCCTCTCAACTTTAACTCATCTTCGGCCAATAGATTCACAAACTGATGAACACCAAATAGGGTTTTTGGATAACTTTTTTCTTTTCTTTTCTTTTTTTTCCTTTTGAAAATTCGTGGGAAAAAAAGAAGAAATTTCGTGGGAAAAAAGAAGAGAGACTTGCCGAGAAATTTATTTTGTATTTGGGCAAGGTCCTTCTCTTCAATACATCATAAAATTCAACATGAGGCCATAATTTTTTCGAACAAATTACTTTTATTTTTTAGTTTTTCGGTTGAACTGGTAGAACCGGCGGTCCGGTCCGGTTGTGATAACCTTGGTCCTTCTAAAACACCCAGCCTAACTTAACTGTCCATATGCCTCGCCCCCTGAGGCAATTTGATCATTTTCTCTCCTCTTTCATTTTCTCTTAACCCTAACTCATCTCCGGCCAACAGATTCACAAACTGATGAACACCAAACAGGGTTTTTAGATAACTTTTTTCTTTTCTTTTCTTCTTTTCCTTTTGAAAATTCGTGGGAAAAAAAGAAGAAATTTAGTGGGAAAAAAGAAGAGAGACTTGCCAAGAAATTTATTTTGTATTTAGGCAAGGCCCTCCTCTTCAATACATCATAAAATTCAACATGAGGCCATAACTTTTTCGAACACATTACTTTTCTTTTTTAGTTTGATCTTGATCTAATATTTTTATAGTTTTTTATTTAATAATAGAGAATGTAATATAATGACGAACACACCTTACTCTCTTATATATAAGGAGATGATATCTTGTTGCCTAAAATTGCCGGATGGGCTTGCTGCCCAAATTGCTCGAGCTACCCGAACTGCCCAATAGTGCAACCAAACTGTTGGGTTCTATTAGGAATGACAATAACATGTACAGTATTGAACTTATCGAAATAAATCCTAACGTAGCGGAATCTATAGTTAGGATATGGACGTTACCTTTTAAAATTTTTTGCCGACTCAGAGACGAATCAAAATACCGTTGTTGAAGTTCACTGATCACCACAATCTAATGGGAAGATAGATTTTGCCTTTACTCTATCCTAATCGAGAAGTCGAACGGAGCTCGATTACACGGTCGATTGGTCTCGACGTCAGGTGCAGCGGCTCTGTCGCAGACGGTGGTCGCGGGCGCTGGCAGATGCGCGTCGGGCGCTGGGCGTGACGCGCGGATCACTAGGCTATGCGGACGAGCGCTGAGGACACGCTGGAACGTGCGCACGTGCGTCGCGGCACTTTTATGCCGATGCGGACTGGGCGCTGGCAACTGGGCACACGCGGGCGTGCGTGTCACATCTCCTGGGCGCTCGCGGACTGGTGAGCGCGTTTCTCCTCGCGCGCTAGAGCAGATCACGATCGTCGGCACTGGAAGGGACAGATCGCGAGCAGATGACGAGCAGCAGGGATCTTGCGCGGCGTTGCTGGGCTTCGCTGGCAGGACCTGGCTGGGCGCGGTTGTGGGCTGGGGCTCGCGACTGCGATCGACTGCGCTCGAGCGGTCTCAAGCAATGATGGACGGCGACGGCAATTTCCGGCGGCGGCTCACGGCGGCGGACGACACCAAGAATGACCGGAAATATATGAAAAAAGGTTCGAATATATTTGTACCAAAAAGCCTTCTAACGGATAACCTAAACACCGACTTAGATTAATCTTGGTGGAGTGACTAATCGAATCTCCCTCTCTCTCGAACAAAGCTATTTCTCCCTTGTATGTAGGTGAGAAAATCGGCCAACGTAACATTTTACAATAGACTGGGACATGGTGTATTTATAGGCTCCATTAGGGACCTTAAGGAGGTGCTAAATATGGGCTTATCCCATTAGGCCAAGGAATCCTAATTCTACTCCATATACTACTCGAAACAGGATAGAACTCTCCTACTAATCATCACCTTCTAGAAGACTCTCAAGTCTCCTAAAGGAGCTAGTAGGAATATTCTCTTCCTCATGGAATATTAATTATGGAATAAAATTAATTCCTTATTAAATGGAATTTAAATAATATAACATCCCACTAGAGTAATATTTTTGCTCTCCCCATTTAGCTCCTAATTTATCAAATAAAATCGAACCTCCATGATTAAATAATATTAATCTAATTGACCGACCCACTGGTGGATTTTTTTTACATCCCTATGTTTAAGATATGACACCCGTTGATTAATTAAATTACTGACAAATAAATTAATCAACTTCTTATTCATTTTCGAAATTAGTACCACTCAGTTCATTAACCATTATGTCGGACAATCGTCAACCTGCAGGGTTTAACATAATGTTCCTTCCTGAGCTCATTTCGGGGACGCCATGATCGTAAATAATTTATAATAGCACATCATGTAAACACTCTCATTTACCATAGTACCGAGTATGTCATCCTAACAAAATAGGAATCACCCTTGGCAAATCAAATAAACTAGAAATGAATACACATGCCTATTTTATATTATCTTACAGCTTTAGAGAACGCATCAATCGCCGAAGATCTAGATTACAACAACGGTTAGTGAGTCTCATAATCTTATCCTTCCGCGGTCCTGTTCAACACCTATAAGAAGTGCTAGTGTAATTTTTCAGTCAAAGACCAACTGAATCAAGAATACACTACAGTCTTTGTCCAAGAGGGGTCTCACTGTCTATCTAGACTGTGAACGAATAGTTTAGTATTATAAGGAACTGATAGGTGATCTTTCTGTTCGAAACACTTCGAAGCACACTATCTCAATATAAGACAAGGAGTATGATTTGCATAAAAAAACAAACTGCAAACATATGTACTTTTACTGAAACATGAAGGCCAGATCAAAATAAAATTGATAGAATTTGCAAAACATGACTTTAAGAATACCTATAATAATCTCCCACTTATGCTTTATAATCTCATGGCTAATACAAACTAACCATAATTTCTTTCAATCTAATTTTCAAAGACTAGTGTTGTTATATGGTAATTAACAACTATGTGACAATGAAAAGTTCTTCGTGTGTTCAAGATAGATTCGCAAAGAGCATATGAAAGTCCAAACAGAACAAAGTTTATTGAATATTATTGTATATTTCTCGTGTCTGTCCTTGGAGAATCTATTTTCTCCTTTTATATTAACTTACAACATTTATCAGAAATGTAATCATTACATTGGAAAGGTCAAAGGCGGCTAACTGCTATATATCTTGGTAGCGTGCCACTTGGCAAGGCGTAATGATGACTTGTGCTGAGTTGGCACCGCCTCATAGTGTCGGTTTGGCAAGTTATAGATATCGGCTCGATTAGTTATAACGATATGTTATATCCGACATGTTGTAACCGACATGTCACAACCGATATGATATGTCGGTTAGTTGATGAAGATGTCGTTTCTTGATCCATTTTCTCCCAATATGTGACTGCTTTGGGATCCTTGAAGATATTCTCCTTTTGAACGAACATAATCATCCAATTACTAAGCATAATCGCTTGATCAATATTGCTTAACTTGGTTTACTGAAAACCATGTCAACAAGGTGGCCCCCAGCATTAATGGATGTCTTGAGAAAAGACGGGCAGTGATGCTGAAAATTCACCAGGAAACAATTAATTTCGAGCAAGTAGAACATGTCGGTTTTTGCAGTCGTCCTTCTGATGTCTTCACACTTGTCAAAAACGGTGCTAAAAGTTGAAACGGCACAATTTATTACAATTAATTGCAATGTTCATTAATAGGGGCAACGGTTACTTTTGATAGGCCACGTAGCCACTGCTGAAAGGCGCGATTCTCAAAGGTCGCGTCGACTCGCGAATTAAGAACGTTCAATTCACACGCCCCTATTTCTCCCTTCTCCCAACGATTATCACTAAATTTAGGGTTTAGTATAAATAGGAAATCTCTTCCCGATATTTGCTTTACTTTCGCTTTCTATCTGCAATCAAATTTCTCATTTTCTTGCAATCTAATCGCTTCGCAACTGTACTCCAAGCATCTCAGATCTGTGAACTTCCTCTCGTGGTAAGAATTATTTCTTTGTTTTATTTATCTACTTCGACTCACTTTTCTTCACATCATGAGCGTATCGTGGGCATCTTCCGGCGACGACGAGTTGGATGTCATGATGATCAACATGGTCCATTCCGGGGAAATGGAATTGTTGTCTGAGCATAGTCGGTGGGATCCGGTGTTTGTCGAATGCTTGAATATCCGGCTAAACGACATTGAGGGGGACAAAACAGTGGAGGAAAACGCTATCGATGACCCGAGATTCTGGAGGCGACCCATTAGAAGATGGCCGGACCCCGAACTTACATCCCATGGTGAACCGAGCATACTAACAGACGCCGACGTCGTTATGTTGCGGAGTGAAATTTGAGTCCCCGCGTCGGTACACCTATTTGCGCCATACCCTGGAGAAAGGATTACATGTCCACCACCAGGGTGCGTTGGCGTATTTGCTGAAAGTTTAAGGTCCGGATTACGATTTCCTCTGCCGCGTATAATCACCGAATACTTACAGGATTAGGAATTTCCGATATGCCAAGTTGCTCCAAATTCATGGAAGCGAATTATCGGATTACTTGTGCTTTTTGCTGAAAAGAAATGGGATCTACCGTCGGCAAGGGACATGAGGAGCATGTTTACATTTCGGAAGAGTCCAGACAGACAAGTATCAGATCCGCTTCTTACTTTTTCGATTGTCGGTAAACCTCAGCCAAGGGTCAAAGTTGGCGAGTTGATAATGGAAGTTCCCGACACATTACATGGTTTTCAGGAAGAATGGTTGTGGGTCGGTGGGGACTGGCAGTGCACCCACTTTGCCAACGATCTTCTTGCCGATGGGATGAGTATCCCAATGGCTATTAAATCTGGTTATTGTAAGTTGTTTATCTTTGTCTTCACTTCGATTATTAATATCTTGTCTTTTGTTTTCGCTAACAGGTGGACTTTTGTGACCTTGTAGCAAAACCAGCGGGAAAGAAAGAACCCAAGTTTGAAGGTTTACTGTACGATCGGGTGGACAAGTTGTTTGAAGTTTCCCAAAACAAGCGACGATACCAACGACTTGTGAAAGATTCTCGATTAAAGCTAGCTGGCTTATCCCCCGGGGTATTAAACTCTTTGTTTCAACCAGGTAAACTTCTTACTTGCTTTGTTTTATCCTTCATATTGATGATGTCGGCTTAACTTGAAATATCCTGTGACAGTCTATTATCCGTTGTTGGGGTACTTCGGTTTTGGAGATCCCGTGGAGGCAGAAGAACATCGGAGACGCAATCCGAACTTAGATTTGAAGAACAAAGTCGGAAAAAACAAAAATCTTCGATCAACCGAGATGGCTGGACGCATGAATCTCCTTAAGGCATGGAAAAAGAACCCCAACCGGTCTTAAAGCGTCGTCGGTGAGCCATCGTCAACAAGGGTGTAACCTACACCGGTGATTGTGAATGAGCCACTGGTTACCGACGTCCCGCCACTTGAGGTGGCACCACTGCAACAAATAATGACGCCGGCTGGTGAACCTACTGTTGAGACGGAAGTCTCTCAAGAAGTGCTAGAGGAGCCCAACGTGACAGTGGTTCATCGTCGCAAGAGATCCAGTGTATCTCACGTGGCGGAAAGGATGAAGAAGAAGCAGGACACCGACGCCGGCAAGGACAAAGAGGAGGAGCCCGAAATCATTCTGAGGGATTCCTTCCTCAAAGTGAATGAGAAGAAAGTTGCGGAGCTAAAGCTGCCAGAGGATGTGTTTGATCCCTGGTTCGCCATGTTTCAAACAGTCGCCGAGCCGAAAGTCACGATCAACCATCGGATCCCCAACGAGGCAGTGAAGGCGGCGAAAGTTCCGCTAATGTCATGGGATCCGAAAACTCATGTCGGAATCGCGTCTCTGCCCGACGATCAGAAAGTTAGTTATGCCCGAGGGTGTTTGGGGCGAGCACTCGTCAGTTTTATAGCGGCCGAGGAAAGTTATCGGGGCCGAGTTCACGAGCTGGATGAGAAGCAGCACGAACTAAGTTTGAAGGAAGGCGCGATAGCTTCCTTAGAGGATGAAAAGTCCCGTTACGAGGCATCGATGTCGGAGAAGGATGCCCAGCTGAAAACAGCGCAAACCGAGGTGGGCGCTCTCAAGACTGAGAGGGAAAATCTTTTGTTAGCCCATGACCACTTGTCGGTTCAACTGACCAAAGTTGCCGAAACAGCAAAGGAGAAAGACGAGCAGCTCACGAGATCGAAGGCTGAGCTTCAAGTTGTCCGCAAGGATCGATCCAACAAGGATGCTGAACTAATCCGATGTCGCGAGGCCCATGAGATTGCCATGGGTAAACTCCGTCAAGAGATGACAGCCGCCGCTGAACTCAAATTCCAAGAGGGCGTCGATGTCGGCAAGAAGGCGGTGGCTGAATCCGACAAGGTGTTGAGTGCAGATACTGTATCTGAATGGGACTTAGAGCTAAACGCTGCATTGACATTGCGCTGGGTCATCGACCGGGTGAAAAAT
Organism: Striga hermonthica; assembly: GCA_902706635.1. NCBI lineage: Eukaryota > Viridiplantae > Streptophyta > Magnoliopsida > Lamiales > Orobanchaceae > Striga > Striga hermonthica. The sequence continues at coordinate 5,816,761 of CACSLK010003174.1, forward strand.
GGCATTTATACCGTCGATGAGCTGCGCTTCTTTCTTCTGGAGAAAATGGAGAAGCATCGCCTCAACCCCGAGATAAAAAATGCTCACATTCCGGCCGATCAAGATGAACGGGATTTTGCCAACCGACTTCTCAAGCAGAAGGAAAGCCGGATGCTCGAGTTAGACATGGCGCCGTTGTCGGAAGAGCGTAAAGCTAAAATTTGCCGGGCTTTCATCGACATGGTCCTTGAGGTGGAGAAGGTCAAAAAACCCGACCTGGCGAACATATGTGTTGAGGCGATTGCTGAGGCGTTTGTCGTTGAAACACGGGAAGGCCTATCTGATGAGGAACTCTTGGGTGCAATTACTGGCTTTGCCTTGCGAAAGGTGGCAAAAGACGACGCCAAAGCTAAAGGATGGTTGACTGAACTGATACCCTCTGACGACGATCGAGTTTTACATGAGGATGATGACGTCATTATCATAAAAGAAAGCAACGTCGTCCGAGCAATGGAAGAGAAGGAAGAGGTAGTGATGCAGCGCTTGGGCGAGAGATTGATAAATCATTTGGACGCTGCAGACAAAAGCAAAGCTGAGGTTGGGAACTCCCAGTCTTCCACAACCGGAGGGGCGTCATCATCGGGGACAAAGAAAGATAAATGAAATTTGATATCTGTTATTTGTTTTTTATTTTCTTTTATCGGATGTAATGACAATATTTTATTATGAATGAAACTCGATGTTTAATGATTTTGTCTCACGAATGTATTGTCTTGACATATTTATTGTAACAAGTCAAAACATGTCGAAGTAAAGATAAAATGAATGTTTAGCAGATCATGCTTGTGATTACTCCAACGTGATACTTGGCACTTACGCTTTGCTTTCTCATGAGTTTGTTTAAATTCTCGATATCGGCATAATTTATAGCATATCCGACATCTATAAACTCTTTATCAGAACAAGTCATAACAAACTTGATTTTATTGCAAACATTTAGTGTAAGCTCATCAAATCAAAGTCGGGATTTGAAATTATAGAGCATAAGTCTCCCCAAACCATCTTCAGGGCTTGAAAGTATCCAGCTTTGTTGCGTTTGGCTAGGTCATACCAACTTCAGGGTATGAAACACGTTTAGCCTTAGCAACGAGGACCGATTTATTGAGGTCCGAGTGATCGAACAAATTATAGTGGTTCGTCACACAAACTTTATTGACAACAAAATGCGATTCTTGTACATGAGTAGGACAAAAGACTTTTATACATCGGAGACAAGGGTTCAGCCTTCAGGTTTACTGATAGTACTTCTTAAGATAAGTTGCATGCCAAGGGTACTGAAGGGGAACACCATCTAGAGTCTCAAGTCGGTAGGTACCGTTAGAAATCAGACGGTTCACTTTGAAGGGTCCTTCCCACTTCGGTTGCAACGGACCGACATTGGCCCCGGTTATTCTTTTCAACACGAGGTCTTCCACAACGAACGAACGTGGCTTGAACTTTGAATTAATGTACTTTTCGCTACGTCGTTTGTAAGCAGCATTTCGAATTTCAGCGTCGGTCCGTAGTTCATCGACCAGATCGAGATTGGCTCTCAGGTTTCCTGAGTTGGTTTCTTCGGAAAAATGAGTAATCCGAAGTGTTGGAGAAGTAAGTTCAACCGGTATCACAGTTTCTGTTCCGTATGTTAATGAAAATGGAGTTTCTCCTGTTGAGTTTCGCGTCGTTGTCCGATAGGCCCAAAGGACATGGGGCAGCTCATCAGGCCAGATCCTTTTGCGGTCTCTAGTCGAGTTTTCAAGCCATTCTTGATGATCTTATTTACAGCTTCTATCTGCCCATTAGCTTGTGGATGATAAGGTGACGAGAAGAAATGCTTGATACCATAGTCTTCACAGAAGTCTTCAAATTTTTTCCCTTCGAACTGACGGTCGTTGTCGGTTATAATAGAATTCGGTATCCCAAACCGACAAACGATGGACTTCCAGACAAAATCAATCATTTTTTGTTCGGTGATGGTTGCAAGAGGTTCAGCCTCTACCCATTTGGTGAAATAGTCGGCAGCCAATATCGCAAAGCGAACACCTCCTTTGGCTGTCGGAAGCAGACCAATTAAATCAATTCCCCATTTTGCGAACGGCCATGGGCTATATATTGACTTTAGGGATTCAGGATGTTGGTTAACATTGGGGGCAAATATCTGACACTTGTGACATCTTTGCACCCAATCGGCGGCATCTTTCTTGACATTTGGCCAGTAGTAACCTTGTCAGAGAATCTTGTGAGATAAAGCTTGTGCTCCTTGATGAGTACCGCAGACGCCCTCATGTACTTCTTGAAGAATATGTCGGGCGTCAGTTTCCGACAAGCACTTGAGCAACGGAGTGGAATATCCACGCTTGTATAATATTCCTTGATCGATTGTGTAATGAGCGGCACGAACACGAAAGGTGCGGGCTTCTTTTGGGTCTTCAGGCACGGCTCCAGTTTGAAGGTAGTCAATGATTGGATCCATCCAAGTTGAATCTGGAATTGGCGAAACAACATCAATCATGGCGACATCGGCAGAGACTGTTGAAGAAGTTGTCTGTTGAGTAATTTGCACAATTCAACATTGTTCAAATCGGTCTAAGAGCCAAACGCGATAGAGCATCTGCTTGAATGTTTGACGACCGAGGTATATGTTCCAACGTCATTTTGAACCGTGATAACTTCTTCTTGGCAAGATCGAAATAAGGCAGCAATCGTGGTTCATTGACTTCATAGGCACCATTGATGTGGCTGACTAATAACTGAGAATCAGAAAATATGCGGAGGGAGGAAACACTCATGGACTCAGCAAAATGTAGACCCGATAAGAGAGCTTCATATTCAGCTTCATTGTTAGTAGCTAGAAAAGTGAATGCTACAGAGTAACAAAACACTTGTTGATCAGGGCTAACTAAAACGATTCCTCCTCCGGCTCGTATAGCGGTGGACGATCCATCAATGTAGAGAGTCCACGTCGGATCCTGAATTGATGTGCTAACAGATGGGGTGAACTCTGCTATGAAGTCGGATAACACCTGGGCTTTAATGGCAGTCCGTGGGCGATACTGAATGTCAAACTGTCCAAGTTCTATAGCCCATTTAATCATCCTTCCCGATGTGTCAGGCTGATGGAGGACTTGCCGGAGAGGATATGATGTAAACACAACAACATAATGTTCCAGAAAATATGGTCGCAATTTTCACGCAGCAATAATCAATGCAAAAGCTAGTTTCTCCATATGCGTATATCGCAATTCAGCGTCATGTAGAGCTTTGCTAACATAATATATTGGGAACTGCTGGAGTCCATCTTGTCGTATAAGAACAGCGCTAACAGCAACATCACTTACTCCCAGGTACAAATATAAAAGTTCATCGGGGAGAGGTTTTTGCAATGTCGGTAGTTGTGAAAGAACTTCTTTGATGTTATCAAAAGCACTCTGACATTCAGTGGTCCATTCGAACGGCTTCTTCTTTCTGATGGCGTCAAAGAAAGGTTTACAATGATCCGTCCATTTTGAAATGAATCGATTTAAAACTGCTAGTCGACCGGTTAAAGCTTGAACTCCTTTGATGGATGTCGGAGGAGCCAAATCAAGTATGGCTTGAATCTTGGCGAGATTAGCTTCGATTCCTCTCTGGCTTACCATGTATCCTATAAATTTTCCTGATCCAACCCCAAAGGTGCACTTTTTGGGATTAAGCACCATTGAATATTCTCGAAGGATGTCAAAGACTTCGGAAAGATGAGCAATATGATGGGAGGCCTGTTCCGATTTCACCAACATGTCATCTACGTATACTTCCATTGTGCGACCGATCAAACGAGCGAACATCTTATTGACCAACCTTTGATACGTGGCCCCAACATTTATTAATCCGAAAGTCATCATAACATAACAATAAAGACCTCGGGCCGAATAAAATGAAGTATGTTCAGCATCGTCGGGGTGCATGGGTATTTGATTGTAACCGGAATAGGCATCTAGGAAACTCATGAGCTGATGTCCCAATGTAGCATCTACCATGTAATCGATTTGTGGAATTGGATAGCTATCTTTCGGGCATGCCTGGTTCAAATCTGAGAAATCAATGCATAAGCGCCAAAGACCGGTAGCTTTCTTCACCAAGACAGGATTCGATATCCATGTCGGATATTTTGCTTCTTTGATGAACTTGTTGTCTATAAGCTTGTTCACTTCCTCTTCCAGCGCTTTCTGACGATCTGGTCTGAATTTTCGACGTTTTTGTATGATGGTCTTATCCAAATTTAGCCGATGACATGCTTTCTGCGGGTCTATACCCTTCATATCTTCATGCTTCCAAGCAAACACGTCGGAATTTGGCCGAAGAAATTGAATTAAGTGCGAACGCGTGGGTTCTTGAAGACTAGCTCCAATGCGCAACGGTTTTTCTTGAGTTAGTTCGTCCATGTAAATAATTTCGACATCTTCAACTAGTTCCGCCCGAACGTGATGACTCTTATCTTTGAATTGTATCCTTGGATCTATATCTTCGTGAGCCTTCATATCCTCCGCAGAAAGAGGTTGTCCTTGGTCGAGGGCTCCATCCGAAGTTTCAGGCAGATCCGACATCTCAATGACATCGGTATCAGGAACAGAGGGGATGTCGGTATTTGAAGTTGATTGATCCGTCATTGTGGGGTCAGGAAGGATTGAATCTTTCAACTCACCAGAGCTATCAGTCTCCCATACCTCGGATACATGAAGACTTCGTGAAGTTGAGAGCAACGTCAGACTTCGCGCCTCCCGCTGATCACCATAGTGAGTGCCTTCCCCTTCAATGGTGGGGAACTTCAAGGCATAGTGAAAAATTGACACAGCAGCGCGGAGTTTGTAAAGAGCAGTTCATCCTACAACAACATTGTACTCATTTTGAACATCCAAGACTTTGAAGGTTTCCATAATGATCTTGGATTTTGGTCCAAAGCCACCAAATCGTATGGGGAGCAATATTTCACCGATAGGACAAGAAATACTTCCATTGAAGCTTTGAATTTGGTCGTTGCAAGGTCTGATATCTGCAGGGTCCAAACCCAGTTTTTTGAAAGTGCGGAACATCAAGATACTTGTATAAGCTCCTGTATCAACCATAATGCGGTGAACGGGAATTCCTCCAATCGGGGCAGTAATGATAAGAGCATCAGAGTGAGGATGAGCAAACAGATTAGCGTCTTCAATACTGAACGTGATGGGACAATTTCGCTTATTAATGGTATCTCGAAGATCAACGTTCATAACTCGTTTCTCGGCGTTTTGGGCTTCCCTGGCATAGGCTTTAGCTTTTCGCCGAGAAGTGTCCAGCTGTTTGGTATTAGAATTGACTCGAGGTATGCAGTGTGAAGAGTTTGATGCGTCATGTGTTTTGGACTTTTTGCAATTATCGGTCGAAGTACCGACAAGGGTAGAAAACGTAAAAACTTCTTTATCGTTCGCACGGGCTCTTTTCGGGTTGGCGGGTCGATTATCATCTTCCTCCTCGTCACAAAGATCGCGGGCCTTCCTTTCCGGCGATTGTCAAAATTTCTGAACTTTTGAAGTTGAGGCTGACCAATCAAACGTAAAAGGGCCGATAAGAGGCCAAGGCATTCATCGGTATTATGTCCCGGAGATTTATGGTACGCACAGTATCGAGATTTGTCCAGCTTGTCTTCAGAAGTTCTTACTGGTTTTGGATCAGGAATAATCCCCTTTCCTTTCAGTTCCTCAAAAATGGTAGCTGCTCCGGCCAAATAAACGGTTTGATAGCTTGTCCTCACATTGTCGGCATATTGGTCTCGGGCAGCTCTGGATTCCGGAGTATTTTCATATCCTTTTGAATAATTCCGATATTGTGCTTTCCCAAAATTCTTCTTATTCTTCTTTTTCGCGTCTGATTCATTCTTATTCTCCTTTACTGAGAAGTCAAAACTAGGGACCGACATCGACTCCTCGACGATAATGAATTGTTGAGCTCGTACGAGAAATTCTTGAAAGGTAGTCGGCTTGTTATGACATAAGGTTCATCGAAACATCGAGTTGGGTTTTAATCCGGCAATTGCAGTCACTAGTAGAGTCTCAGGGTGACAAGGTTCCATGTTCTGAATTCGGTCGTTAAACCGAGATACGTAATCCTTTACAGTTTCGTCATCTTTTTGTACGATATTAGTGATCGATTCTTTTGGGATAAGGAAAACTTGAGCTCCGATGAAGTGTGATCGGAAGGCCGCACGTAACTGTTGCCACTTCCAAATTGAATGAGGTGGAAGTGTGTAGTACCACTTTTGCGCCTGCGGCCCCAGTGTGAGTGAGAACATCTGACATCTCAAAGCGTCTGAGGCTCCGTGCAAGTCCATCCATGATGTATAATGACCCAAGTGCGCGTCTGGATCCGAAGTTTCGTCATACATGCCAATTTGTGGAATCTTTACCTTAGCAGGGAGTGCCTCCACAGTAAGCTTTGGAGCTAAAGGCGAGTCAGCTTCAATGATAACATTTCCCGACGTCGAGACATGTCGGGGAGAATCTTCTTGTGACTTCTGTCGTGTCTCAATTTCAGCCAATCTTTTACGAAGAACCTTGATTTCTTCAGCACTATGTCTTGACATACGATTTCGTTCAATCCGACGTCGTAAATCTCCGCGGTCACGAGGTACCGGTGAGATAGGTCTGGGTCGTGACGGAATTCTTTGACGATGAGCAGAATGACTCTCAGCGGTCATTTCTTGAACAGGAGGTTCCTCCGCGACCTGGTTGTTTGTTACTGGATTGGCAGTTATACGAGTTAACTCCTCTCGACATGGAGAAGTATGGTGTGGTTGTGATGTAGCATGTGACGTTGCCGCATGCGTTTCAGGGTCATGATGAGTAAGATTTGGATGTTCCGTTGGATTCGTAGGCAACGACGTTGATAATGGCATGGTACTCGAGTTTCTGGGCATGGCTCGAGCTATAAGGGAGGTTAAACCTTGAATAAACTCCGAGTTTTGAAGGAAGTTCGTGATATTCGTGACCGGAGGAGGTGGTGTTGAACGTCGTGGGGAATGATTAGTCGACTGGCTCTGGCCAGGATGAGCCATATGATCTCGACCAGATTGCGACATCGTAACTTCAAGCGAGGAGATGGCTATAACAGCGAAAGTTAACCTCAAAAATGTTATGAGGCCCCCTTCTAGCGCCAAACTGTTGTTATATGGTAATTAACAACTATGTGACAACGAAAAGTTCTTCGTGTGTTCAAGATAGATTCGCAAAGAGCATATGAAAGTCCAAACAGAACAAAGTTTATTGAATATTATTGTATATTTCTCGTGTCTGTCCTTGGAGAATCTATTTTCTCCTTTTATATTAACTTACAACATTTATCAGAATTGTAATCATTACATTGGAAAGGTCAAAGGCGGCTAACTGCTATAGCGTGCCACTTGGCAAGGCGTAATGATGACTTGTGCTGAGTTGGCACCGCCTCATAGTGTCGGTTTGGCAAGTCATAGATATCGGCACTGATATGTTATATCCGACATGTTGTAACCGACATGTCACAACCGATATGAGATGTCGGTTAGTTGATGAAGATGTTGTTTCTTGATCCATTTTCTCCCGATATGTGACTGCTTTGGGATCCTTGAAGATATTCTCCTTTTGAACGAACATAATCCTCCAATTACTAAGCATAATCGCTTGATCAGAATTGCTTAACTTGGTTTACTGAAAACCATGTCAACAACTAGTTTATTATGTCGCTCTAATGTCTGACATCATTCCTTCTACGTGTCTTGTAAAGACTTTCGCCGATAGGCTCTTCGTAAAAGGGTCTGCTAGGTTTTCCTCTTACTGTATCTTGGCAACAACGACTTATCCTTGTCCAACGATCTCTCGTATCAGGTGGTACTTGCGCTCTATGTGTTTACTCGCTTTATGAGTCTGTGGCTCCTTCGAATTTGCTACTACTCCGCTGTTATCACAGAACACTGTAATCGCAGCATGTAAACTCAGTACAACATCAAGGTCGAGAAGAAAATTCCTGAGCCGGACAACTTCTTTCGCTGCCTCTGAGGCTACTACATACTCAGCTTCCATGGTTGAGTCTGCCACGCATTTATGCTTGACACTCCTCCATACAATGACTCCTCCTCCTAAAGTAAACACAAACCCTGAGGTTGACTTGCTTTTGTCCCGTCTGCCTGAAAGTTAGAATCGGTATAACCCAATGGAAGTAATTCATCTGCCTGGTAAATCAACATGTACTCCTTAGTCCTGCGAAGGTACTTGAGTATATGTTTTACCACAGACCAATGTTCCTGGTAACACAAAACTTTCCGACCGGCTGGAACTTGGATAATCGCCTTCCTTCCCGCCGGTTGAACGTCGTGCCCCTACAAAGAACTCTCACACCGGAGGGGTTTTCCGGTGAAGAGCCTCCGAAGTTTAAGTCAGTGTATGTTCAATCAATTCTCAAGAGTAAGTAATAGAATAATCGTGTTGAAGAAGAAAGGCTCACCCCTTTTATATAGGGGTGAGATATCTGACCTAGGGCTACCCGGATTTGATGAGCTTTCTGCCCTAACTGCCCGTCCGTACACACCAAACGCGTGTGTCAGAGGTAGCCCTCGCCACTATCGCTTGCACCAATCCTCTTTGGACGCGTGTCCTCCTACACATGGGGTAGGCTGCCAGGGGTGGTTATCGCTATCCACCACTACCTTCTCGACACGTGTCCCCCTGCACAAGGGGTGAATATTCTCCTAGAATTCTGTTAAAGGCTCCCTCATGCGCCTATGACTAGGCCGAACAGCGTGGCGTTAAGTCCTCGAAGTAGTCGACCTGTTGAGGTCGAATAGGTTGCCCGATCATGTATCTGGTCGAAGGATAGTTTGGTCGATAGCTTTGCTTGGTCGACTGGTTAACTGCTCGATTTCCTTGACTTCCTCATAATACGACCTCCTCGACCGATCAATAGACTCGTTCAGCCTTGCGGGTATAATATCCCATATCATCTAGTCCCCCCCACTCTGGTCGAGTCTGAGTGACTCGATCTAAGAGTGAATTAGTATTTATCGACCTTCTGGATGGCTCGTCGTCAGATATCGACCGGCTGGTAAGTTTCCCGCTCATTTTTTCAAATAATTTCCCATTAATCGCCAGAAATAAAGTTATCTTCTTCAAGTCCTTTCTGTCGCGCCCACTTTCTGCCACGCGTCACGTCTGTCATATGTGTCAGGGCGCTTTAATTATTGCGCCTCCTCGCCTAACGCGTCCGTTTTGAGCTCTGTGCAAATTAATACTCCCCACCGTAGGATCTAACTTTAATCCGACGGCCCTTATCTTTCCACCCTTCAATCTTCCAAGGTATAAATTCCATACTTAGCGTATTTTCCAACTTTTTTCCACCCTCACAATTTTCGGATTACTCTGCACCCAGAATTCTCTCTGCAAAAAACCCTTACTTTCTCGACGATTTCTCCTGCGCTCTTTCGAACTTCCATCCATTATCGATCCACGGTTATGAGTAAGTCTCTCCACGCTTGAATTTGTATTCTTTGTAGTTCTATTTTGTGTATTCTTGGATTTTCAATATTGGGTACCCTTGATCTGTCTGCTGAATTGTTTCAAATTGGCTTGTGTTGTGTTGAATTTGTGCTTGGAATACCCTTTTCTGTCTATTGAATGTTGAGGGTTTTGCTTCTCCTCTGAAAATTTTTGAAATTTCCGTCCCTATACCTCTCGAATTCTCCTTCTGGTTTTTGGATTGCTCTCCCCCAAAACCCTAATCTTTCTTCTCCCCTCTTTCTTCCTTGCGGCGGCTTCTTTTTGATATTGTTCTCCTTGTCTTTGTTTTGATTTTCTTTTCGGACTCTGAGACCTCCTCTGATTCGGTTGAAATACTACCCTCTGCGCTCGAAGTTGTCCCTCTCTCTATCCTTCGCCCCGGCGACACAGTTCCTACCCGTGTTTTCACAGC
>CACSLK010003174.1:5832221-5846415 GCA_902706635.1 Striga hermonthica
CTCTTCGCTCTCCTTCGTCCCCTCTTGTATAAAATCGGCCAGTGCCTGAGCCTTAATTGCCCTCCTCGGCTCGTAGATAATTGTGTATTCACTCAGCTCGACTGCCCATTCGACTAACCACCCCGACACGGAGGGTCGACCCAACGTTTCTCCCAATGGCATATTCGTCCGGACCTTCACCCTATGTCCCAAGAAGTATGGTCTCAGCTTCCTTATGGTGACCACCACCGCCAAGGCCCCTTTTTCAATCTCTGAATACCTCCTCTCCGCCCCTTGCATCACCTTACTCATGTAATAGATCGGAAATTAGGCTGTCCCTTCCTCCCACAATAACACCGAGCTCACTGCCGTCTCACCAATGGACATGCTTCAGTGCATCTTTACTCAGTACCCACTTCATATTGGAGAGATAAGACAAGTTTCAACTTCTATCGGCACAAGAGCGGGGAGAACGGTACGCTTTTTGGCTCCAGCAGGTCGAGTATGGGGTGCAGCAGGCTGAGTATGGGGCACCCCCGTATTGGGCTGTTTCGACTCTGTTTTCTCTATATTCGTGATTTTTACGCTCTCCGTCTCGTATGTGCATTCTTCAGGTTCCTCGAGGTCATCGCTGCATGAATGGGTGGCGCTCGAGCTCATTGGACTCGTTTCGTGCCGACATACTAGTCAGTCCATTTGTTCTGCCAATTGTCTCATTTGGCCTTGCAAATTCCTTATACGCAGTCCTTGGCTCTCGATGCTCTCCTCTTGGCACTTGATGCTCGTCTCTTGGTTCTTGATGCTCAGCTCAACACTTTGCTGAAAGTTAAGGGTGTGAGCCGTCAACTCCTTCACCATATTCTCAAGTGACGGCCCAGGATCTCTCTCAACTAGTGGCTCGCAGAACTCTTGTTGAAATCTCAACGTGTTAGCCGTAAATGCCTCTATCATCTCTTCGAACGATGGGCTGGGATGTCTCTCAACTAATGGCTCGGAGTATCCATGAAAAGAGTTCGAGTGCTTTCTCAAGCGGTATCCATACTCATCGGTATAGAAGTAGTATTACTCGTTCCTTCCCCAACCACTAGGTCCTCTTACGTCTCGATCTCCAATCCACGGGCCTCGTATCTCCCTCTCATACTGTGAAGGTGCCTGGTGTGTATAAAAGTCGTGATAATAGGCTGCCATCTCGAAAAATTTCGCCAAGCTCGACCAAAAGCGCCCAAAGATTAGGCAATGTCGCGAGTATGGGGGTGAAAAATTCTGTCCAGCAGAGTATGGGGGACCCAATATTCTGCAAGAAAGCAAAAACAAAGAAAAATAGAGGGGGTAAAAGATGATAAAAATAAAAATAAAAAAATCAATACAAAAATAATAATTCAATTAGTACTCAAAAATCACAATTCAATAACGCCACTCCCCGGCAACGGCACCAAAAATTTGACCGCTCGTTGCAAGATGGTCAAATTGTAAAATCTATTTTCCTTACAACTTCTATCAACTAGTAGTAGTAGTGAGTAAGGGTCGAACCCAAAGGAGTGTGAAATTTAGTTGCAATTTTTTTTCTTTAATTGAAACTACGAAAATAATACTAAAAAGGGGGGAGGGGAGGGGTTTGGTATGAATTAACTAACGACTATAATTATAAATAGTGGAATGAACTCAAATGCAACAAATAAAGATGATAATCAAATAAATGGAAAGTTTCTAGCCCACGGTTCCGCCTACACCCTCGACTGACTTGTCTAATCAATTTTAGTATCAAATCTCTCTATCTCATGGAATTACTAGCCCTAGGCAACGACACGGTCTGTTACCCGAATTTTTCCTTAATTCTAATTTAACCGCGCGATTCTCTACGATTAAACCTGACTTCTTGTACAGTCTAGAAAACGCTTCTTAGATTTAATACAATCAACCGCTTTACGAATTAGAAAAGGCTAGACTAAGTAGTGAACTCAACTGCATTCGTTTACTTAATCAGGCTGTGTTATCCCCGGTAGTTACCATCTTCTGGATACCACTTGCGAATTAAACACATCAACAATTACGGATTGAAGGCCTAATTCAGGTGTAGATATGAAAAGTCTAATCTAGGTGATCAATCTAAACAAGACTCAACAAAGGCTAGACTAAGTAGTGAACTCAACTGCATTCGTTTACTTAATCAGGCTGTGTTATCCCCGGTAGTTACCATCTTCTGGATACCACTTGCGAATTAAACACATCAACAATTACGGATTGAAGGCCTAATTCAGGTGTAGATATGAAAAGTCTAATCTAGGTGATCAATCTAAACAAGACTCAACACATCATGGTTAATTATTCAAAACAACACGAACAATTCCAAAAAGATAATTAAATTATCAACCAAGAAAATTAATCAAACATCGTCAAGTCGTAGGGTTGGACATCCCCGGAACTAGAATAAATCTACTATAACATTCTAATAAAAAGAAACAATAGGTAAAAGAGAGAAATTAAGTATCTCCCTCGTGTACGGGTGTGGCCTCCCTCCGCGATTGCCGAGTTCTCTCGTCTCTGTCCGTGCGTCTTCTTTCCCGTATGCATGGCGGCCCTGTCTTTTCTTCCTCTGTTCCCTTTTAATTCCTCTTATTCCCCGTAAAAAATTCTCTCAAGGCTACCAATATATGTAGAAGGGGTTGCTTCCAATTAATTTCTATTGGCTTGCGTGAGTATATCAAATGTATCCCGAGGGCCCCGTATCCTCTCTTCGCAAATTAATTTATATTGTGGCCATCTTAAGCGTTAATTGTTGTCCAGCCCAAATTGGAATCACATCCGAAATTAGGAATGTTGCCCACCTCTTTTAATCTTGAGCCCAGATATGTGGCCTATATTGGGCCGAGTATGGGGTACCAGCTCTGTTGGTAGCACAATGTTGGGCACCCCCGTACTCTGCCGGCTGAAATTTTGTTTATTGTCACGCCGCCCACGAAATACTCCAATATCCTAAAAATAAAACATAAAAATATCATAGAACGTGGATCCATCTAATAAATAAATAAGTCAAAACATATATAAGTGCGACAAAATTAAGCATATAAAAATACACTAATAAATATATAAAATACACACTTTTTCCGACCAATCATGCAGCTGGGCCTTATCACAATCGGGCCCGTCGAAATTCTTTAGCACTAGTCCTTCTCAAGGTTGTCAAAACCAAACCGGTCATCAAACCGATAAACATAATGTTTCAGTAGTTCACTGGTCGGACCAGTGGTCGAACGGTTTAATTAATATATAATTTTTTATTTTATTTTATATGTATAATAAATAATTCTATATATTTTTTTCATTAATTTTATAGGGCATAATGACATTTTCTAAATAAAAATCCAACAATAGATACACTTGACAATGTTGAATAATGTTGATAACTTTTTTTATTTTTATTTTTATATTTAAAATTTTTTAATCTATATTTTAGTTACAAAAAATCATATCTACAACAAGGTTTGTATTTTATTTAATAATCAGACTTTGAGTTTTTTTTATTAGTTAAAAAAAATTATGCGCATAACAAGAAATTGCTTTCTTTCTAATTTTTAAATTGGTAATAGAACTAAAAAGCATTTACAGTTAGATACAGAGGCATTTTTTCCATAACAGATATATTCTAATAGAACAAAATTTAATCATTTAGCCATTCTTTTCCATAACGGATATATTCTAATAGAATTAAATTTTGTGCAAATTCTTGTAATATTTGTAATATTTGAAGTGAAGGATTTGGTCATCTAGTTGATTCATATGTACCATTCCCAATAACTAGTCCCGCTCACCTGCCCGCCCACCATTTTTTTTTACAAATACGTTTTTCAAGTAAATTAATTGAAAAACGTATTCTCAGAATACGTTTTTCATGTAAAAAAAAGTGGTAAGCACTGCCCACCGTGGGCAGGTGAGCGGTTTCATCCCAATAACAAGTGTTTGCAAATTATTGTTTATTCCATAACAGATATCAGCCTGTTGATTCTCAATGCAAAGCCAAGGTCCACGTAAGGCCCATAGATACAACCCATATATGCAGCCCTGTTTGATATTAGACTAGTAACAAGTCCCACATCAGATACCTTACAAACAAAAGTCTGCTATATAATGATTTTACAGACAAAAGCTTAATTGGCAGTTGGTCGTGCGAACCGCCTCTGTTTTGCTGGTTGAATCGGTTGTATTGCGGTTCTGGCAGTTTGTGAACGGTTTTGTATCTCGGCAGTTCTAGAGCTCAAACTGGATCGCTGCGCTTGCCATTTCTAGGTCGAACTGGCGGTCCGGTTGTGATAACCTTGATCCTTCTAAAACACCCAGCCTAACTTAACTGTCCATATGCCTCGCCCCCGAGGCAATTTGATCATTTTCTCTCCTCTTTCAATTCCTCTCAACTTTAACTCATCTTCGGCCAACAGATTCACAAACTGATGAACACCAAATAGGGTTTTTAGATAACTTTTTTCTTTTTTTTTCTTTTTTTTTTCCTTTTGAAAGTTCGTGGGAAAAAAAGAAGAAATTTCGTGGGAAAAAAGAAGAGAGACTTGCCGAGAAATTTATTTTGTATTTGGGCAAGGTCCTCCTCTTCAATACATCATAAAATTCAACATGAGGCCATAATTTTTTCGAACACATTACTTTTCTTTTTTAGTTTTTCGGTTGAACTGGTAGAACCAGCGGTCCGGTCCGGTTGTGATAACCTTGGTCCTTCTAAAACACCCAGCCTAACTTAACTGTCCATATGCCTCGCCCCCTGAGGCAATTTGATCATTTTCTCTCCTCTTTCATTTTCTCTTAACCCTAACTCATCTTCGGCCAACAGATTCACAAACTGATGAACACCAAACAGGGTTTTTAGATAACTTTTTTCTTTTCTGTTCTTTTTTTCCTTTGGAAAATTCGTGGGAAAAAAGAAGAAATTTCGTGGGAAAAAAGAAGAGAGACTTGCCAAGAAATTTATTTTGTATTTGGGCAAGGTCCTCCTCTTCAATACATCATAAAATTCAACATGAGGCCATAATTTTTTCGAACACATTACTTTTCTTTTTTAGTTTGATCTTGATCTAATATTTTTATAGTTTTTTTATTTAATAATAGAGAATGTAATAATGACGAACACACCTCACTCTCTTATATATAAGGAGATGATATCTTGTTTCCCAAAATTGCCGGATGGGCTTGCTGCCAAAATTGCTCGAGCTGCCCGAACTGCCCAATAGTACAACAAACTGTTGGGTTCTATTAGGAATGACAACAACATGTACAGTATTGAACTTATCGAAATAAATCCTAATGCAGCGGAATCTATAGTTAGGATATGGACGTTACCTTTTAAAATTTTTTGCCGACTCAGAGACGAATCAAAATACCGTTGTTGAAGTTCACTGATCACCACAATCTAATGGGAAGATAGATTTGGCCTTTACTCTATCCTAATCGAGAAGTCGAACGGAGCTCGATTACACGGTCGGTTGGTCTCGACGTCAGGTGCAGCGGCTCTGTCGCAGACGGTGGTCGCGGGCGCTGGCAGATGCGCGTCGGGAGCTGGGCGTGACGCGCGGATCACTAGGCTACGCGGACGAGCGCTGAGGACACGCTGGAACGTGCACACGTGCGTCGCGGCACTTTTATGCCGATGCGGACTGGGCGCTGGCAACTGGGCACACACGGGCGTGCGTGTCACGTCTCCTGGGCGCTCGCGGACGGGTGAGCGCGTTTCTCCTCGCGCGCTAGAGCAGATCACGATCGTCGGCACTGGAAGGGACAGATCGCGAGCAGATGACGAGCAGCAGGGATCTTGCGCAGCGTTGCTGGGCTTCGCTGGCAGGGCCTGGCTGGGCGCGGTTGTAGACTGGGGCTCGCGACTGCGATCGACTGGGCTCGAGCGGTCTCAAGCAACGATGGACGGCGACGGAAATTTCCGGCGGTGGCTCACGGCGGCGGACGACACCAAGAATGACCGAAAATATATGAAAGAAGGTTCGAATATATTTGTACCAAAAAGCCTTCTAACGGATAACCTAAACACCGACTTAGATTAATCTTGGTGGAGCGGCTAATCGAATCTCCCTCACTCTCGAACAAAGCTATTTCTCCCTTGTATGTAGGTGAGAAAATCGGCCAACATAACATTTTACAATAGACTGGGACATGGTGTATTTATAGGCTCCATTAGGGACCTTAAGGAGGTGCTAAATATGGGTTTATTCCATTAGGCCAGGGAATCCTAATTCTACTCCATATACTACTCGAAACAGGATAGAACTCTCCTACTAATCATCACCTTCTAGAAGACTCTCAAGTCTCCTAAAGGAGCTAGTAGGAATATTTCCTTCCTCATGGAATATTAATTATGGAATAAAATTAATTCCTTATTAAATGGAATTTAAATAGGCAAAATTGCATATAAAAGCACCACCTTTTATGTTTTTGCAATTTAATCACCACCTTTGTAATTTAGCAATTTAATACACAACTTTACTTATTTCTTGCAATTCGAATCACAGGGCCCAATTTCGGGCCTGTTCTGGTGACGTGGCATTTTGTGGTGACGTGGCGTTTCCACGTGTCAATGACGGGGCATCTTTGGACTGACGTGGCAGTCTATGTCAATTAAGAAAAAAAATATATATATTTTGTAGAAAGGGAGGTTTGAACCCTGGTCTCCATGGGAGAAAAGTAACTGTGCTACCAACTCACCTATCCATGTTAGTTAACATATTCAATAACAATTTATATATATAGGAATTACGTATGAATAAATTATATTAAAATATAAAATTAATTATAATAAATTAATTAAATATAAAATTATAATAAATTAAATTAAATTAAATGAAAATAAAATAAATGAAGATAATTAAAATATAGAATTTTATTAATTCATATTTTGTGTTAGAGTAAACCATATTAATAATATTTAATAAATAAGATTTTCATTATTTATTATTTAATAATCAGTTATTTTGTTTATTATTTTATTTTATTTTATTTGAATTCACCTTTTTTATACTTTATCATCTTATGTTATATTATTTTTATTATATTTTAATAAATATAACTTATTATGAAATAATAAATAAAAATAAATAAAAATCTTAAATAAATATAATAAATTAAAAATATAATTTAAGTAAATAAAATGTTAAATAATCGTAATGAATAACAAAACAAAAAGTGTTATTTTATATAAAATAATAAAATATTAAAAACTTAAATGAAATAATAATTTATTATATAATAATAAGTTATTATATTTATTATAAATTTATTTTAAATAAATAAATAAAAATATTAAATGAATATAATATTATTAATATGATTCACTCTAACACAAAATATGAATTCGAAAAAATATATTTTAATTATCTTAATATATTATTTTTAATTCAATTTTATATAATTTTATTTAATATAATTAAATTATTTTTTTAGATTTAATTTGATTTCTCCATACGTAATGTAATGTGTATATATATAAAGGGTTATCATATTTAACAACTAAGTTGGATTGGTGTGGTGGTAGCTAAGGCTGCCCTTCAACCCCTTCAACCCAGGATCGAATCTCAGAGCGTGCAACATAATTTTTTTTTTTTAATTGACACATGGGTCGCCATGTCAGCCCAAAAATGCCACGTCATTGACACGTGGAAACACCACGTCATCACAAAAATGCCATATCAGCAGAACGGGCCTCCACGTCACCAGAACAGGCCCAAAATTGGGCCCTGTGATTCGAATTGTTAAAAATAACTAAAGTGGTGTATTAAATTGCTAAATTGCAAAGGTGGTGATTAAATTGCAAAATCATGAAAGGTGGTGCTTTTATATGCAATTTAGCCATTTAAATAATATAACATCCCACTAGAGTAATATTTTTGCTCTCCCCATTTAGCTCCTAATTTATCAAATAAAATCGAACCTCCATGATTAAATAATATTAATCTAATTGACCGACCCACTGGTGGATTTTTTTTACATCCCTATGTTTAAGATATAATACCCGTTGATTAATTTAATTACTGACAAATAAATTAATCAACTTCTTATTCATTTTCAAAATTAGTACCACTCAGTTCATTAACCATTATGTCGGACAATCGTCAACCTGCAGGGTTTAACATAATGTTCCTTCCTGAGCTCATTTCGGGGACGCCATGATCGTAAATAATTTATAATAGCACATCATGTAAACACTCTCATTTACCATAGTACCGAGTATGTCATCCTAACAAAATAGGAATCGCCCTTGGCAAATCAAATAAACAAGAAATGAATACACATGCCTATTTTATATTATCTTACAGCTTTAGAGAACGCATCAATCGCCGAAGATCTAGATTACAACAACGGTTAGTGAGTCTCATAATCTTATCCTTCCGCAGTCCTGTTCAACACCTATAAGAAGTACTAGTGTAATTTTTCAGTCAAAGACCAACTGAATCAAGAATACACTACAGTTTTTGTCCAAGAGGGGTCTCACTGCCTATCTAGACTGTGAACGAATAGTTTAGTCTTATAAGGAACTGATAGGTGATCTTTCTGTTCGAAACACTTCGAAGCACACTATCTCAATATAAGACAAGGAGTATGATTTGCATAAACAAACAAACTGCAAACATATGTACTTTTACTGAAACATGATGGCCAGATCAAAATGAAATTGATAGAATCTGCAAAACATGACTTTAAGCATACCTATAATAATCTCCCACTTATTCTTTATAATCTCATGGCTAAAACAAACTAACCATAATTTCTTTCAATCTAATTTTCAAAGACTAGTCTATTATGTCGCTCTAATGTCTGGCATCATTCCTTCTACGTGTCTTGTAAAGACTTTCGCCGATAGGCTCTTCGTAAAAGGGTCTGCTAGGTTTTCCTCTTACTGTATCTTGGCAACAACGACTTATCCTCGTCCAACGATCTCTCGTATCAGGTGGTACTTGCGCTCTATGTGTTTACTCGCTTTATGAGTCTGTGGCTCCTTCGAATTTGCTACTGCTCCGCTGTTATCACAGAACACTGTAATCGCAACATGTAAACTAAGTACCACATCAAGGTCGAGAAGAAAATTCCTAAGCCAGACAACTTCTTTCGCTGCCTCTGAGGCTACTACATACTCAGCTTCCATGGTTGAGTCTGCCACGCATTTCTGCTTGACACTCCTCCATACAATGACTCCTCCTCCTAAAGTAAACACAAACCCTGAGGTTGTCTTGCTTTTGTCCCGTCTGCCTGAAAGTCAGAATCGGTATAACCCAATGGAAGTAATTCATCTGCCTGGTAAACCAACATGTACTCCTTAGTCCTGCGAAGGTACTTGAGTATATGATTTACCACAGACCAATGTTCCAGTCCTGGATTACTCTGATACCTTGCTACCATGGCCATGGCATAACAAATATCAGGTCGCGTACACATCATCGCATACATGAGGCTTTCTACTGCCGATGCATAAAGAGCTGCCTTCATGTCCTCTACCTCTTGAGGAGTCTGCGGGGACATCCTCTTAGATAAAGGAATTCCATGTTGAAAGGGAAAATTCCCTTTCTTGGAATCCTGCATGTTGAATCGCATTTGGACAGTATCTATGTAAGTGGATTGGGATAGGCACAACTTTCTCTTCTCTCGGTCCCGAATGACCTTATTCCGAGAACATGTCCTACTTCTCCAAATCCTTCATATCAAACTGCTTGGATAACCAGACCTTTACTTTTGACAACATCTTCACACTGTTTCAAATGAGAAGAATGTCATCTACGTACAACACAAGAAACACCACCACGTTTTCATCACTTTTCTTGTACACACAGTGCTCATCCGGACATTGGGTAAATCCATACGATTGGACAACCTCATCAAAACGGATGTTTCAAGACCTCGAAGCCTACTTCAGTCCATAAATGGACCTTTTAGCTTGCAGACCAGATGCTCATGTCCTTTTGCAAAAAATCCTTCTGTTTTCTGCATATAGATGTCCTCGTCCAAATTCCCGTTACGGAAAGCGGTCTTAACATCCATTTGCCAAATCTCATAATCCATATAAGAGGATACAATCTAAAGAATCCTAATTGATTTGAGCATAGCTATCGGCGAAAAGGTTTCCTCATAATCGATTCCCTCTTTCTGAGTGTATTATTTCGCAACAAACCTAGCCTTGAAGGTCTCAACCTTCCCATCTACTCCTCTCTTTCTCTTATAGACCCACTTGCATCTAGTGGCGCGAATGCCATTGGGTGGCTCTACAAGATCCCAGACCTAATTAGAATCCATGGAATCCATCTCAGATTTCATCGCCTTTTGCCAAGACTCTACGTCCCGATCTCGTAGTGCCTCATTGTAAGTCGATGGGTCGATTTCAAGCACGTCTAGGACGGCCTCAGAAGACTCTCCCAGGCCCATGAATCATTCGGGCTGCCGGACAACCGTCCCACTACGACGAGGTACTACCTGCTCAGGTGCATCATTAGTGATACGTGTTGCAGTACTTTGTGGTGTAACATCAGGTGCACTCGATATTGAAGTACTCACTCCCTTTATCTCCTCGAGGACATGTCTGTTATTGGGCTTGTGATCTAATGCATAGTCTTCGTCCTAGAACCTCGCATTCGTGCTAACGATTGCTTTCTGGTCCTCGAGACTATAAAATAGACCACCTTTCATTTCCATAGAATATCCCACAAACTGCCTTACTTCTAATCTGGGTTCCAACTTATCAGTATCAGTTCTCAGCACATGTGCTTGACTACCCCAAATCCTTAGATGCCTTAGACTGGGCTTATGCCCAGACCACAACTCCAATGGTGTAGACGGTACTGATTTAGAAGGTACCATATTCCGGATGTATACTATTGTTTCTAGGGCATATCCCCAAAATGAATCTGGTAAAGTACTATAACTCATCATTGCCCTAACCATTTCCATAAGAGACTTATTCCTTCGTTCTGCTACGCCATTCTGCTGAGGCGTGCCAGGCGCAGTCAGTTGGGACTTAATCCCATTGTCCGTCAAGTAGTACCTAAATTCGTTCGAGAGATATTTGCCACCATGATCTGATCGTATTGACTTGATACTTTTTCCTAACTGCTTCTCCACAACTGCCTTATACTCTAAGAACTTCTCAAAGCATTCAGACTAGTGGTGCAATAAGAAAATGTACCCATATCTCGAGTAATCATCGATAAACGTAACAAAGTACTTGAAATTACCTCTCGCTCGATCATTCATAGGACCACGTAGATCGGAATGAACTAGCCCTAAAAAATCTTCGGCTTTATGCCCTTTGACTTAAAAAAACCCTCTTAGTCATTTTGCCTTCCAGGCAAGACTCGCAAATTGGAAAAGCCTTGACTTCTCCAAGGGACCGTCTGCTACCAACCTTTGACTCCTCCTAAGGTTTATATGACCAAGTCTTAGATGCCAAAGATATGTTTCGTTCATTTTTTAAGGTTCCTTCCTCTTATTAAGATTAGATGATGAAATAAGTAATTGTTTTTGTTGCAGTGGAGATGACTTAGATTATAGAACATACAGATTGTCTACTAATGAACCAAAACATATGAACTTTTTGCCAAAATGAATAACAACTTTATTATCGAAAGTAGCAGAAAAATCGTTCACAAACAACTTACAAACTGAAATCAAATTTTTCTAAAACTAGAACATAAAGACAATCCTTCAAAACTAAAATATTATCTAAACCAAAATCTAAATAGACGTCTCCCACTGCAACTACTGACGCTCTACTAGCATCGCCCAAGTAGATGGTAACTTTTCCTTCCCTTAGTCGTTTGATCTCTTGGGACCCCTGCATTGAATTGCAGACATGATCAGTGGCTCCCGTATCTACACACCAGGTTCTAGTAGATAACACCACTAAACATGTTTCAACGACTAAAGAAAAAGATGTACCTTTATTGAACTTCTTGAGGAGAGGGCAGTCTGCCTTAAAGTGTCCTTGCTGCTTGCATCTGTGGCACTTGCCTTTCGGCTTCTTCACCTTTTGTCGAAGTTGTGCATCACTCGCGACCGCCTTGGCCTTTCCTGCAGACTTCTTCCTCTTTTTGCCCTTAGGAGCCTTAGAAGTAGAAGCTTCTCCCCATTGGGCCACCATGGCCTGGGACTTCTGAAGAAACAGGTGCTCTGCCGATTAAAGTTCAGAGACAAGTTCTGAAAGAGTCATTAACATCTTATTCATGTTGTAATTCAACCGGAATTGCTCGAAGCTCTTCGACAAAGCTGGAGCACTATATCGACCTGGGTTTCCCCATCAATAAAAACCCCTAGAACCTCCAAATAATTCAGCTGGGCTATCATAGCAAGAACATGTTCCCTTACGGGAGTGCCCTCACGCATGGTCATGTTCATCAGAACCCTCATGGCTTCTTGTCGGCCAGCCCGCGACTGATGGACAAACAATTCCTTGAGATTGAGTAGTTTCTCTGCTGCAGTGTTCATAGACTGATGTTGATGTTGAAATACATTTGACAAAGATGCCAAGATGTAACACTTCGCCATCTTGTCAGCAATTTTTCCACCGAGCATACGCCTCTTTCTCTTGATCTGGTGCATTATCAGCAGGCACATCCAGACAAGCCTCAACAGTAGTAAATTTGTACCCCTCAGCAGTTAACACAATATCCAAGTTTCTTTTCCAGTCAATGTAATTGGGACTAACAAGTTTGTTTCTTTGCGAACTACGGACAACAGATTGAAAGACATTTTGAATTCCTGGAATAATGCAAACATAGTCTTTACTCAGTCAAGTAGTTTTGAATTTAACATTAAATATTGATCCTATACAACAATATTCAAATAAATTCACCAACACCTCAAAGCACTGAATCCCCGCAGGCCACTGAGTGTGGACATGAGTGGTTCAAACATTCGCAAGAGGAGGGATAAATCCCATTAGCTTAACATACTACCAAACAGTACTTAACTAATAGTCGGTCCATCTTTTGACCAGCGTAATTAACTTATAAAAGAATAAAAACGACCTTTTTTTTTGGAAATATCGTAATTATTTGCACTTAAGCGTAACCCATTAATTGGTCCTAAGTTTACTACCAAAATTATACGTCTACCTTTGGGTGACCCGTACGCTTTTGAAATAGCTAATTATAACCATCCCAGAGGAGATTCGTCCTTATGAACTGTGAAGAAAAAAAACATCCTTTGGGGTCGATTTAAATCACTTCACTGACAAACCTATAATGGAGGCCTTGGATGTAATTTATTTCAACCCATTACAGACTTAATATAATTTTTATTTTACGGAATTTTCCTAGACATGCTCCTAATTGTCCGATTTGCACATAAGCAGACAAATCACATAAGAACATACATGATTAATAAGCAGTAATAAACTAGGAATTTTAATCTAACTATCATGGACATTAATCAATATTCAATGTTGCGGAGAAAATACAATCTCGACCTTGTTGAATGTGTCCTCTGATTCAGGTATTCGAACTCCCCTTTCGCAGTGACTCCACTCTTCAAGTTGAACTAGTCGTCTCTGGAAAAGTCGTCATTGGATCATCACCATGACATCCGTGTACGTGTTTATCGCCTCACCCCATCAAGGTTGGTCCACGTCCGTCGGATCATGATGAATAATATAAACAACAATTACATAATTCATTCTATGACCCACTAAGGAGCCGTACATGAGTTTTCTATGAAAGCAGTAAACTATATGGTGTCCCACCGCGCGAATAATTTATTACAAGCATTCACCAACCCAAAAACTCCTCGATATATCCGAGGCTTATAAAACAACATACATCCAATCACGAATTAAAATCTATACATATGGGCCACAATAGTCGGTTTCGAAATCACCTACAAAAGACCTATTGCAATCTCTAATCTACTATGTCGCTGCTTCCGTACACAAATAATTCATGTAAACAGACAAGTCCAAATTCAAACAGTGCACGAAGTTGAATTAAACCTGGGCTCTGATACCAGTTGTTGGGTTCTATTAGGAACGACAACAACATGCACAATATTGAAACTTATCGAAATAAATCCTAAGGCAGCGGAATCTATTGTTAGGATATTGACGTTACTTTTTAAAAAATTTTGCCAACTTGGAGACGAATCAGAATACCGTTGATGAAGTTAGTCTGATCACCACAATCTAATGGGCAGATAGATTTGGCCTTTACTCGATCCTAATCGAGAATTCGAA
>CACSLK010003174.1:5846707-5864843 GCA_902706635.1 Striga hermonthica
GTTGCTGGGCGTCGCTGGCAGGGCCTGGTTAGGCGTGGTTGCAGGCTGGGGCTCGCAACTGCGATCGGCTGGGCTTGAGCGGTCTCCAACAACGATGGACGTTGGCAGCAATTTCCGGCGGCGACGGACGGCGGCAAGAATGACCGAAAATATATGAAAGAAGGTTCGAATATATTTGTGCCAAAAAGCCTTCTAACGGTTTAACTAAACAACGACTTCGATTAATCTTGGTGGAGCAATTAATCGAATCTCCCTAACTCTCGAACAATGCTATTTCTCTATTGTATGTAGGTGAGAAAATCGGCCAACATAACATTTTACAAGAGGTTGGGACATGGTGTATTTATAGGCTCCATTAGGGACCTTAAGGAGGTACTAAATATGGGCTTACCCCATTAGACCAAGAAATCCTAATTCTACTCCATGTACTACTCCAAACAAGGATAGAACTCTCCTACTAATCATCACCTTCTGAAGACTCTCAAGTCTCCTAACCTTAGACAATATTCTAGTAGGAATATTCCTTCCTCATGGAATATTAATTATGAAATAAAATTAATTTATTATTAAATGGAATTTAAATAATGAAACATTCCACTAGAATAATATTATTGCTCTCCAATAATTTTGAACCTCCATGATTAAATAATTTTAATCTGATTGACCAATTTACCTCCCTATGCTTAAGATATAACGTATGTTCATTAATTAAATTACTGACAAAATAATTAATCAACTGCTTATTTATTTCCGAAATTAGTACCACTCAGTTCATTAACCATTATGTCGGACAATCGTCCACCCGTAGGGTTTAACATAATGTTTCTTCTTGAGCTCATTTCGGGGACATCATCATAAGTGTTAGTGTAATTCTTTAGTCAAAGACCAACTGAATCAAAAATACACTACAGTCTTTGTCCAAGATGGCTCTCACTGCCTATCTAGACTGTGAACGAATAGTTTAGTCTTATAAGAAACTGATAGGTGATCTTTCTATTCGAAACACTTTAAACCATATTATCTCTATATAAGACAAGGAGTATGATTTGCATAAATAAACAAATTGCAAACATATGTACTTTGACTAAAACATGATGGCCAGATCAAAATGGAATTGATAGAATCTGCAAAACATGGCTTTTACAGCATACCTCTAACACGAACTGCCCAAACTGGTCGAAGTGCCCAATTATGTTATGCCACATGGCTCTATCTACGTGCGACTCTTAACTCCTTAAGGGATGCTTGGATACAATTTTTTCAAAAAAAAATCCAATCATTTTTAACCAATAATTTTTTTTAAACTCAAATCTAATCATTTTTAACCAATAATTTTTTTTAAACTCAATAAAAATCCAATCATTTTTAAACAACTCCACTATCATCTATATTATCAATCTAATAAAATAATTCAACTCAATTATTCTTACACAATACATCAACCTTAATTTACTATTCATCTATTCACATAATTTTAACTACTCATCACTTCACATCATCTATCTCATATTTTTACATTAAATCAACCTTATTTATTTTATTTTAAATATTATTTTAATATAAATTCAAAATCTCATTAACAGCTAACCATACCACTTTTTTTTAAAATAAAAATTAATCATTCCAAACCAAAAATCTTATCAAAATCAAAATTATCTTATATCCAAGCATCCTCTTAAGATTCTTCATATCATTTAGTCTTTGTTATTAGACTGCGTAATGGTGCGACTAGCTCGAAGTCTGCTGAAGTAGAATGTTGTCTGTTCTGAGACTAAGTGTTGTCCTTTCTGGTCGATCGTACAATCAACCATACCTACAGGTCGAGTTTCCACAAGCCATCAGGGGGCGTCAACTCGACCTGTCGTTGTCACCCTATGCCCCTTGTGTTGTCTCCGACCCGAAGGCTCCTGGACATGCATTGGTGGTGTTCGACCGCTGACGGCCTCCTTACTCCTTTGTTCAACCAGCCGGTTCACTCGTCTTGGTCAGCCTGTTCATGGGTTTGTTCTACTAAGGCCTGGTATCCCATATCAGGGTGTTTGTACCCTCTTGATTGTCTTTGTAATTGTTAGTGTGATTTTGTGAATATTGTATTTTTTGTATAGATAGATTTTAGTATCTTAAAGATTTGGTGTATATTATTTTAGCGCTCTCTTTGTATCTTTATATTCAACTCAATCTCGAGGAAGAAGGTTTTGGGGAATGAATCGGTTTCCTACATTTGACATGGTATTAGAGCAACCAAGAAACCAATTCAGTCCCCAAAACCTTGTTCCTCGAGATTTACAAGATCCGAATATAAATATACAAAGGAAGCCCTAAAATAATATACACCAAATCTCTAAGATACCAAAATCTATATACCAAAGATACAATATCCACAAAATCACACTAACAGTAATTTCAAAGGGTTGTTCCACACTTTGTTCTAATTCTAGCAATGTCCTTTGACATATCAATTATACTCATTTTGAGTTATTAATACTAGCGCGTAGCCCATGCGATGCACGGGATGATATAATTTCCTGAAATGTTTAACGTGTGAAATACTAAAATTAATAAAAATTTTATATATGTAACAAAAATAAATGGACCGCAAAGAAGGTAAAAAGAATTATAAATTATTGAACACTTTCTTATGAAGTATACTTTGTGAAGCTTTGATACATGTGATTATCAAATAGAAAAGTATGAAATACTACCTGCGGACTTTTGAGATAGATGAGAAGATTTATGTAGAATATATAAAATAAATATTGAGATGATGATTTACGTAGTATATATAAAAATAAATATTGACATGATGTGAGAGAAAATGATGAGTTATGACATAAATTCATTTAAAAGTTTAGTACAAAAGAAATCAAAAAATAGATTTTGTTTGACGAATTATGACATAAATTCGTTTAACAGTTGCGTACAAACGACAAACGATTTCAAAAATTAGATTTTTTTTAAATATTTACTGTAAAAAAAAATTCGTACGCTCTTTTCTCATTGACTTTTCAATTTTAGACATACAAATCAAAATTACTGCAAACTGAAATATTATATAACAAATAAAATGAGATTTTTTATCTAAGATTTAGTATATTGCCAGAAAATTCTTTATAAATCTTATTCTCTTTTTTATGCATATGGATAGATATGAAAAATACCTAGAAAAATCTTATATCACATATGTAAAAATTATCTAAAATATTCTATATTATGCTTGAAATATGTGTGAAGTCACCTAAAATTTTTCTAAACTATTTTATAAGGAAAAGATCTCTAAATACTTAAATTTAACCAATTTTTATATAGATAAACTTCCTTAATCTAAAAAATGTGTAAAAAAGTTATCTAAGTTTTTTAAAAGTATCTAAATATTATATGTATTGACAATATTACAACGAAAAAACATTAAGCGAGACTATTATATAACGTTTGTAAACGTATCAAAATATTATATAATATTAATGAAAAATGTGAAATTAACTGAATTTTTTCTAGACTATTTTATAAGAAAAATATATATATATAAACACTTAGAGTTAATATATATATATATATATATATTTCTTAAAGGATGTGTAAAAATTTTCCCAACAACATGTTTAAAAGTATATACAGTATTATATATAAAAACATATTTCAAGTTTACATATTTTACATAAAAATATTTTATTCATCAAGTTAAATTTTGAAAAGTTACTCCAGATTTTGTAACATAATTTGGCATGTGTCAAAAGTAATTTGCCTCAAATCAATCATCAAGTTAAATTTTGCAAAGTCACTCCAGATTTCGTAACATAATTTGGCATGTGTCAAAAGTAATTTTCCTCAAATCAGGTGAGTTTGGGTTATAATCTTTTAATCTATTTATTTAGCGGATTGAAACTTTTTATATGTGATATATTTTAGTTTATCTGTCGTACTAATATTTTTTTTAAAAAAAAATGTGTTCAGATGAGTTTTTGAGGAAAGAAAAAGGGTTTGCGTTTTGCAACATACATCAAAACGATTTAAAAAAAAAAATCAGATAAATAGAGTTATTTGATATTGAATTTTTTTCATATTTGAATGTATGATCTAATAGTTATATT
Source organism: Striga hermonthica (assembly GCA_902706635.1). Lineage (NCBI taxonomy): Eukaryota > Viridiplantae > Streptophyta > Magnoliopsida > Lamiales > Orobanchaceae > Striga > Striga hermonthica. The sequence continues at coordinate 5,850,796 of CACSLK010003174.1, forward strand.
TGTTACCGTTAATTAATCAGCCGTAATTAAAAAAAAAATTGGCAAACATGTGATAGGCTGTAAATTAACAACGCGTTAATAAATTTTTTGTTGCATTAAAAAGGAAATTTGGGATACGATGTATATTAAAATTTTCAAAGTCGTAACAATATTAGGATCTTTCAAAACGCGTGAATAATTTTTTGAGCAAAATATGGCATTAAGATTCTTGAAAACGCGTGAACAAATTTTGAGCAAAATATGGAATGATTTTAAATTTTTTTAAAATGAACAGACTTTCAGATTTTTTAAACACACGTTTTTTTTAAACAATTTTCATAAGTCGTATGTCAAATTGGTTGACTCAGTTCTTTTATGAACTTTCCACAAATAATTTTTTGATATACTAGTACAGTACCCTATGCACGGAGTTTTATTATTTCCGTGCTTAATTAAAATTAAATCCTAAGAACTATAAATTGTTCAAAAAATCCAACTAAATAAACTCATAAAACTTATCAAATATTACAACTAATCACACATTTCTTTTAAACTCTATTGTCATCACGACCTTCTATCTTGTCATTGATCAAATTTTCATCACCATCGATCTTGGCTTTATTGCTTGTAGCAGATTCAACAGCAAATTGACCATAAAGGCGTTTTGCAATCGAATTGCCCCAACAACTTCATTTGATTGAACAACCTTCAATGGGGTTAGAGACCTCATCTTCCAATATGGCATCCTACAATAAATAATTAAATTCAAGTTTAATAATGTTATCATATGAATCAAAATATACGAAGAAAGGCATTGTAATATTTAATTTACCTCTACATTCACAACTTCTTCTCTTTGTAAGAGAGTTAAAAAATTAGATTCGTATAAAAAAAAAAGTAATTTACAAAAGTAAATAATAAATAGTAAATAATGTAACAAAAATGTACATATATACATATTTAAAATAAAAATATCAATCAGGTATTCGACTATAAATAAGACTTACATCATGCTCCATGACCCATTGACTATACTTGAAAACCAAATGTTCATCAATAACAACTTTAATCATAGAGAATGAAGGGTTATAGTTGGGATCGTTAGGCTTAATGCTAATGCGAACCTTGAAGATATACGTCTTCCCAACCAACTCGTCAAGTTCGTCAGGAAGTTCAAAGATGGAATGCTTCTATGAAAGTATAGAAAAGTATATTATTTATTTAAAAAAGACAATACTTATACATAGCCAAGTTGAAAAAGAAATTAATAGTTTAAATATTATAAGTTATATTACTTTTTTAGCAAATTCACATTTCAATATATCACAAGATTTCCCAATAATTTATTGACATTCTCTATCCCAACAAATCAAGATTGCATTGGCAGAAGTATTGACAACACCACAACGAATTTTGTAGCTAAGACGGTTAAATACATTGGTGAATAAAAATGGAAAATATAAAGTGCAAATTAAATTAAATAGGAAGCCCTAAAATAATATAAGAAACCAATGCACTCCCCAAAACCTTCTTCCTCGAGATTTACAAGAGCCAAATATAAAGATACAAAGGGAGCCCTAAAATAATATACATCAAATCTATAAGTACCAAAATCTATCTATACCAAAGATGCAATGTATTCACAAAATCACACTAACAATAATTTTTTTTTTTTTTGGTACAATGAAGGAGGCCAGAGGCCTATGTTAGGACTCGACGGGGTTACGACACCCCAATAATATCATGCTCTAACTAAGCTCTCAGTCCCCAAGGAGGAGAAACTACTATTTGTAGCCCAAACGGGATAGAAGCTGCCAAGTTCGCTATATGATATCCTGCCTAATTTGCTTCCTTATGCACATGTTGGATTTGGACATTCCAATCTATTTGAATAATCCTCTGAATTGCCTTCACCATCGACACATGAGACCCTACATCGACTTCGGGTTTACCAATCATCTTCGTCGCACATTAACTATCAACCTCGGCCATCACTTGTCGATATCCCAAATCCCATGCCAATTAAAAACCTTGAAAGAGGCCCCAGAGTTCCGCACCGGTAATAGTGAAATACCCAATATTCAATAAAAATACCTCGATCCAGCATCCCATATCATCCCGAAGCAGGCCCCCCGCAGTGCTCAAGCCTGTACGAGGGTCGAACGCACCATCTGTATTTATCTTCACACACCCCGACTCCGGTGGGACCCACTTAATCAGCCGTGTGACATGCGTAACGGCACCAACCCTCACGAAATCTGCTTCTGCCTGCGAGTAGCTCTCAACCAGTCTCAACACCTTGACTATTTTTGCCTTGACAGTAAGCGCTTTTTGTTCAAATAATCTCTCGTTCTGTCATTTCCAAATACGCCACAGGACAATCAAGAATAGGCTACTCTAATTCAAGCGCTCGCCCACTTAACCTCGCTAGATTTTTACGTAACCAAATTTTGAGAGGCTGATGAAAGAAGCTTCCACCATGATCAGCTGGCAACAGACGGTATCAAAGATTCACGGTCACTGGGCAATCTCGCAGGACGTGAAGAATCGATTCACATTCCCCACAATAGTCACAATTCGGAAGCCGATATATGCCATCTCACTCTCTCACTATCAGTAATTTTAAACGGTTGGTCCATGCTTTCTTTCTAATTATAGCAATGTCCTTTGACATCTCAATATTCACAATTAGGGTTTTGAGCACAAACCTATTTCAGTTTCTTTTTCAATGCGAGGAGGAAAAAAGTGAAAGTGCAGAAAGGAAAGGCGTGGACCTTTGATGGGAAAACTTGCTCCTTACAGAGTGGAAAAAATGGGAGATAGAGTTTAAACAAGAAGAACTAAAAGTCGAACTGTGGGTGCAGATACACAAATTGCCGTTGCATTGGCTATCAACAGAAACATGTATGAAAGTGGAGAGGATGTTTGATAATGTGATTGATGTGGTGGCACCAGGAGCTGGGTCAAATAATGGGCATATTACTAAGATTCTTCCTGAGGTTAGAGTGGTTGAACCATTGCCAAGGGAAGCAAAGATCAAATTAGGGCAAGAAGAGCACTGAATAGACTTCAAGTATGAGAACCTACTTTGATTCTGCTTCTATTGTAGGATAATTGGGCATAGCAAGAGGCAGTGTGTGGTTAAAAAAAAAGGACATCAAGAGGAAAGTTATTAAAACTGGGCAGTATGGGGATTGGTTGAGAGTAGTAGGGGGAGGTTATGGGGATGAGAAAGAGAAAAAAATCTTCTAGTCCTAGTGGTCCTTGTCCCTTGTCTATCAATAGTCAATTACTTCAACCAGGTCTAGTAGCAGGTGGGTCAAGTAAGGAGGGGGGAATAGGACCAGCTAGAGTGTCTAAGAGTGAAAAAACCAGAGAGAGTAATAAGGTAGTTTAAGGGGTTCAAGCAAGTACCTCTCTTACCCCTGATGTAGTGGGATCAAAGGATCCCAGGAATCAGGGAAATCCATCTGAAGAGGGTTCTGATCTTGGAAATCAGATGGAGGTTGATGCCCCTAAAGGCATAATCCAAGATACTGATAATCCTGTGGAGGTATTAGTTCAATCAGGAACTTTCCAAGTAGAAACTTCTAAAAATAACAAAACTTTCACAAGAATTACCAGGGCTAGGAAACCTGATGGTAAATCCCAGGAGGGGGATAATAGGGATAGCTTGGGGAACCAAGAAGTCCATACCAATCCTTTCCCTTTTAAAAGGAAAGGGGATTAGGTCATTAGATTAGAGAAGGAGGGTAGTGACTCGGAGTCTGAAAAACAGAAAAATTCTGATCTAGCCAATATTCAAATGGTGGAGTAAACCAACCATAAATAGTCCCAAGTTTCCAAATGAATGCTATGGTGTGGAATTATAGAGGTTTGGGAGGACCCTCTACTATTTCCCAATCGAAGGATATGATTAAATCCTACCTCCTAGATTTTCTGTTCTTATGTGAAACAAAAAAGAAAAAAAACCTTTATAAAAATTGTTTGTAGTAATTTGCCTTTTGATTCTATATGGTTTTATGTTGACCATGTTGGTTCTAAGGGTGGTCTGCTTTTGGGTTGGTCTAGTAATGTGTCAGTTCTAGAGATTGTCAATAATATGTTCAGTTTAGAGGTTAAGTTTACTTTGAAGGGGGGTACTATTCAGATGTGGGTGTGTTTGTGTATGCTAGTGTTAATCATGTTGAAAGACAATACCAATGGGAGTTGCTTAATAGACACCAGCTTAGGTGGGGGGACTTGTGGTTCATAGGGGGGATTTTAATGATATAGTTAGCAATGAGGAAAAGAGGGGTGAACTGGTGAGAGGATAGTGGAGTTTTAGAGAGATTAGAAACTCTTTGTAGTCTCTTGGGGTGGTAGAGTGTCCTGTGGTTGGTTCTCAATTAACATGGTCAAATCTTAGGAGCGGATTAGGTTATGTAAAGAAAAATCTTGATAGAGTATGTGTATCCCCTGAATGCTTTCTTCAATTCCAAAAACCCCAGGTTATAAAAATTCCATTGATGTCCTCAGACCACAACCTGTTACTCTTGGACTTGACCAAGACTGAGGTGGTTAGGAGGAATAGATTTATATTTGATAACAGGTGGGCCAGGTTGGAGGGTTTTCAGCAATGTGTAGCTGATGCTTGGAAGGTGGAGACTAATGGTCCAGCATTGTAGAGGTTTTAGAAGATTGAGGAATGTTAGAAATATACTGTTGGGATGGTCTGTGATGCAGAAGTCCAACTCTGGAATCATGATTAAAGATTGCAATGAAAAGTTGGAGGATTTAGGAAGACAAGGGGGTTGGAGAGACATGGAGGAGTGGCAGGAGTGCAAGGCTAAATTACATCAAGCCTACAAGGAGGAAGAGTTATACTGGAAACAGAAATCAAGGGTGAGATGGCTGAGAGAAGGAGACAGGAACACTAGATTTTTTCAGGCCTGTGTGAGGCAAAGGAGACAGAGGAATAGTTTAGAACACCTGATTACTAGAACCGGAGTGCCATGTACTACCAAAACAGAAGCAGTCATAGATATAGAGGATTTCATTACCAAACTACTAAAGTTAGAGTCTCTAGTATAAGATGAAGCAGTGTTTTAAGGCATTCCTAGATCTATAACTGCTGAAATGAATCTACAACTTATCAAGCCAATGACTGAAGAGGAAATCAGGCAAGCATTGTGGGTCATGGATCCCAACAAAGCCCCAGGTATTGATGGCTTCTCACCTTTATTTTTTCAATCTTCTTGGGAGACAATTAAGGATGATCTATTTTCAGCTATTTCCATTTTTTTCAATTCATCTTGCATCCCTAGGGCTACAAACCACACAGTCATCAAATCAATCCCAAAAATAAAAGAGCCTAAAACCATTACCCAGTATAGACCTATAAGTCTTTGCACCATCACCTATAGATTGATAGCCAAAATCTTAGCTAACGGAATAAAAGAAGTTCTCCAATATTGCATCTCCCAATCTCAAGCAGCATTTGTGCCTGGTAGGCAAATCATAGATAACTGCATTATTGCAAATGAGTGCATTCATTTTCTAAGTACTAGGCACAAAGGCAAAGCTTGTTTCATGGCTCTTAAATTAGACATGGAGAAGGCTTATGATAGATTAGAATGGTGTTTTTTTTTATTAAGGTCTGTAGGTATATGGGATTTTGTGATATATTTCTAATATGGGTCTATTCATATATTAGTACTTCTTCCTTTTCATTTAATTTTGGGGGGAAAGTTTTAGTGGCAGGTTGTTCCTTCTAGAGGTCTTAGGCAAGGTTGTCCTCTTTCTCCTTATTTGTTTATCATAGCCTCTAATGTTTTGTCTAATCTTATCTCTCAGGCTTGTATAACTAATTATTTAACAGTTATTCAAATTAGTAATCACTCTCCTTCTATCTCTCAACTCTTTTTTGCAGATGATGCTCTGCTATTTTGTAAAGCTGATCTTGAGCAAGCTAATCATATTATCTATATTCTAAATCTTTATTGTGATGCATCTGGGCAGGCAGTTAACCTTCATAAGTCTAGTACTTTTTCTCAAAAAACACTCCTGAATCTACTAAATCAGTTATCTGTAGGTCTTTTCCTGGTATTGCTATATCTAAATATTCTAAGTACCTGGGGCTTCCACTAGGGATTGGTAGATCCAAAAAGAGACACATTTTCCTTTGTGAGAGAGTGTGTGGAGTCTAAAATATCAAACTAGGAAAACCAATTCCTTAGTAGGCAGGAAAAGAAGTGTTTGTTAAAACTATGCTAGCAGCCATGCCTATATATGCTATGTCTGTTTATAAGTTGCCTATAGGGGTGCGTGATAATATTTATATATATAGGAACATAGCAAAGTTTTGGTGGGATAAATCAGAAGAGGGGGACAGCAAAATTCACTGGGTGGGATGGGCTAAATTGGCCAAGGCTAAATCAGAAGGGGGGGTTAGGTTTAAGGGATTTTAAGGATTTTAATGCAGATCTGGAGAGTTCTTTCTAAGCCAAACTGTTTGATGAGCCGAGTGGTTAAAGGGAAGTATTTCCATAATCAAAATATCATGGATGTGACAAGAAAAGACACTGATTCCTGGATGTGGAATGTTGTTGCACAAATTATTATTTTTACCGAGTACCGAATCGAAAGATTCGTTCCCCAGGTCGATCTCACGAGGAAGGAGGTTCGGAATTTATTTTTGGCATTAATAACACATAAATAGAAAATAAATCCTAAACACTCTAATCAAATAAGGGGGAATAATTACCAACTAAGAAATAATATAAAAACAATAATCTACCTAAAAATATAAATGGAACAAAGATGAAGAAGATAGGGAATCGGGGATAATTAATTCAAGTTCTTTAGCAAAACCGGGCAATTCATTATTCGGTTCGTGATCGACACTCTCGCTTAAACGTGTAGCGGTTCGCTCCCAATAACTCTTCGTAACAAGGGATTGAACATAGATGAGCAAGTTCGAGCACACAATACCGGCCAACTATCCAATCCCAATAACTTTTCGTAACAAGGGAAAAGACATCGACAAGCATGTGTTTCAATCCAAATCCTTAGATTATTCAATTACGAAATTATCTATCTCATGCAAGCCTAGGTCTAGGACTTCTCCCCTTTCGGTCAAAAAGTCGCTAATTTAACCAGAAGGTGTTTAATCAACTAATCACTAGAATCAATAAAACCAAACTCGACAACTCAATATCCAATTGTTACCAACTGCTAGATCGAAGTGTCACCCTTCGATTACATCAAACTATCAAGCACGATTACATCAATTCTTAATCAAATTAACCCACACAAGAATGAACAATTCAAGCCCGAGAGATACGAATTAAACAAGAACAATCATCCCCTGTCCCTAGCAATCAGATTCAACTACGTAAATCAAATTCAATAAACATAATCATTCTTCTCAAGCTAACCATTATTCATGAACTAAACAAGAGAAAGAAATACTTACAATCAATCCAAGTTCAAATGTTGAATTTGAGATACAAGCTTAATCCAAAGAAGAAGGAGAAAAATGGAGAATAAAGATGAAAAGAAGAAGAAAAATGGAGAAGAAGAAGAGAAGGAAGGAGAAAAAGAGTGTTCGTGAATTTTCTCGGGACCTAGGGCTTTCACCCGGTCGAGAGCGGTGTTTCTGTCGAGTCCCGATGCAATTATATATAGGAGATCCAATGTCGCACCGTGCTGGAGTGGCGTGCCCGCGAGAAGGTGAGTGTCGCGCCTCGGAGGAGTACACTGTCGCGCCGCGGCGCGCGTAAGCCTGAGAGTCTCTGTTCGGATCGCGGCGTGCGTCCCGGTGCGGCAAGCGCGCGACGCTAGGCAGGCTACACTACTTCACATTTTGGAGTCATTCGGGGTCGTCTGATATCAGAATTCGATTCCGCTTTTTCCTGTGCGTTGCCAACGAACTCCTCTACCTAATTCGCTTGCCCGACTAATTTTCGCCTAAAATCTGGTCCTCCCGAGGCTTCCTACCTAGACACTATAAACAAAGAAAAACCAGAAAATATACGAAAAACACGAAGAAAATCGAAACAGAGCAAAACACACAATAAACTACAAAACGAACCAAAAACCATCTAAAATACCTAATATAAGGAAAAAAAGAAAGGAAAAATAACAAGAAAAAACGCAACAAAAATGGAACAAACATGGAAGGGGTGGTTGAGTGTTATAAAGTTTCTTAAATTGGGGACTAGATTCACAGTAGGGAATGGGAGGGCTTTAGATATATGAGACTCACCTTGGATACCAAATGTTCCAAATCGCAAACCAGGGGAGGGAAATATTTGTGATAGGAATAGGCTTCATAAAGTGGCAGATTTAATGGTAGAAGGGATTTCCGAGTGGGATAGGGAGTTAGTTCTTCAAACTTTTCAACCTTCGATACTGATAAAATCCTTAAAATTCATATCAGTAAGGTGGGAGCGAAAGATAAAATGGTGTGGCACCCTCATAATAAAGGAGTATTTACAGTGAAATCAGCTTATCGCTTCATTCAAAATCAGAAGCTTTTAGAAGCAGGTCAAGAGTAAGGTAGTGCAGGTAGAGCAAATAGTAGGAAAATGTGGAAAACCACTAGGAAATTACCCATTAAGAATAAAATCAAAAACTTCATGTGGAGATGTTTAAACAACTGTCTGGATACTAAAGTTAATTTGGGTCAGAAAGGAATGAACATTAATATCATAGGTAGGGGGTGTGGGGAAGATATTGAATCATTGGAACATATTATGTTCTACAGTGAAAGGGCTAAAAAAGTGTGGAAATTGGCAGGTATATGGTGGAGTAGTTTGCAGAGGAGGGTGTGGCATTTAGTGAATGGTGGGAAGAGGTGTGCAAGGTGTTGACTGAGGGAAATGGCAGGGAAAGAGTTTCATTGTCAACTTATATGTTATGGTGGTTATGGAAGACAAATAATGGGTGGTTGTTTAACAAGGAATGGTGCACAGAAATTCAGGTAGTGTTGTTAGCCTATCAAGAATGGAACGCGTTTGATGCTGCAAATAGTCTTCAGGCAGAGAATGGCTTAACTTCTGTTGGTTCACAAGGAGTAGGGGAGCATGCTTATGCTCTCAGTGCTAATGTATCAACAGTTGCTGGAACATAGGTACATGGGAAGAGGCTATGATTGATCACTTATGGCATGATTGATATGTTTTTTGGAATAGAATGACCATTCCAATGGGAATGACAAAACTCATCTCCATGGGATTAGTCATTTCATAGTTCATGTAAGGTTTTGTCATTTCCATGTGTGTTTATTATTATTTTTAAAATAATAATAAAAAATAAATATATAATATATATTATAATATACTAAATAAAATTATCTTAAAAAATAAAATTCAAATAAAAATTTGAAAACTTACTTTTATTTATTGTTTAATTAGATATGTTAAATACTTATATAAAATAAACTAAAAAAAGCATTTATATATAATTTGGAAATATATTAATTTATTGTTATATATTATTAAAAATATATTATTTTTTATATATTAAAAATATATTACTTTTAAAGATGTATTATTAAAAATATATTATTAAAAAATATTAAAAATATATATTATTAAAAATATATTACTTTTTATTTTTATATATTATTAAAAATATATTGTTTTTTATACACTAAAAATATATTACTTTTAAGAATATATTATTTTTTTATATATAATTTAAAAATATATTATTTTATTTTATATTTTAAAAAATATATATTTTTGTATTATTAAGAAATATATTATTTTATTTTTATATATTATTGAAAATGTATTATTTAATTTTTATATATTATTAAAAAGCATTTATATATAATTTATTAAAAATATATTATTTTTTAAAAAAAGCTTTTATTTATTTTTATAATAAAAAATGATAATGTCATTCCATTCAGGTCTTATTCCTTCTGCATACCAAACGCATCAATGATAAATCTTTTTCATTCCATTCTCATAATCATTTCATTCTTCAATTCATTCAATTTCTACGAAATTTCATTACATTATACTAATCATGTCATTAGTAATGCAGGAATGGTCTTCAACAAAGCAGTCATCCAGAGGAACAGAAGTGAATACCTTAATTCAACTCCGAGACTGGCTACTGAGAGGAAGAAGGGGAAGGGTGGCAGGAAGTACAACTTGGTAGAGGATAAGAAGATGAAAATGAAGTTGGCTGAGAAGATCTCTTTTGATATTGATGTTGCTGTGATTGTTGAACATATTTTTGCTCTACTAAATCAATTGAATTCTTGGTCTCTTATTGATTCTATCAGGGTTATTTGAATTGTTGTATTGTATTTTGCCTTTTATTGTTGTTTTGATTTTCTTCTTCTACATTAGTAAGGCCTACTTGGTCCTGTATGAGAGTTGTGGGCGGTGTCCTCTGTGGGGTTCCTTGAATGGAGTTGTGTACATTTAAGGAACCTATATATAACAATTGGTTATGCGGATGTACTTTATGAGTTATATATAATATTTGATGTTTGGTTAAAAAATAAAAAATTATTAATATTGTTAAAAAAATAATATTTGATGTTTGGTTATGCAGATGTACTTTATGAGTTATATATAATATTTGATGTTTGGTTAAAAAATAAAAAATTATTAAAAAAAATATTTGATGCTATTAATATTATCAAAAAATTATTAATATTATTAAAAAAATTTATTAATATTACTGAAAAATTATTAATATTTTTTAAAAAAAAAGGCCATATACTATTAAAAAAGTGAATTGCTAAATACCACATATATTTTACTAATACCGCCCCCCGAAAAAACCTTTTTGCCCTCAGTAATTAAAAAAAAAATCCTCCCTCCCCCAGCCGCCCTTTCCCTCTCCCCATTAAAAAAAAAGAAAAAAAAAATCAAAAAAGATCCCCGAACCAGCCGCCCTTTCTTTTCACCTCCCCCCACTCAACTTCTCCCTTCTCTCTCCCTCTTCAAACAACACTTTAATTAAAAAAAATTCAAACAACATTTTAATTAACAAAAATCGAAGCAAAATCTAAAAAATGGCCGGAGGATAAAAGGGACACAGCAAAGAACTCGCGATTCCACAGGTACTTTTTTCATTTTTTTCTGTTATTATTATTTTTTTTATGGGCCAGCCGCCTTTCGCGGCCCGTTTTTGAACAAGCCAGGCCGCGATTAAGGCCGCACCCATTAATTTTCTTTTTGTATTTAAAAATAAAGTATATATTAATATATATTAGACTATAATATATATATTAAATATATTTAAAAAAAATTGCTTTTTTTATATCTACTATAAGCCGGCCGCCGATCGCGTTTCAAGAAGTCGGTACGCGATGGCGGCCGGTCTACGAGCAGCGGGCCGCTAATTGCGGCCCCTTTTTTATTTAAAAATTAAAATAAATATTATATATATTATACTTTAATATATATATTTCAAATATAAAAAATATATTTACAAAATTTCATATATTGAATATTTTAATATATATTTATTTTGTGTAAAATATTTTTTTATATTTATAAATATATTAATATATTTTTATTTGTTATATATATATATATAAATATATATTTTTTTTCGTTCTTTCGCCTTTTTCTTTTTTTCCTAATCTTTTTATATATTTTCTTATATTTATAAATATATTAATATATTTATAAATATATTAATAAAAATATATTTTTAATATTTATAAAATTTAATTTATTATTTATATCTTTATATATAAAATAGATTAAATTAAAGTATATTTCATTAATAATGAGAACATATTAAAAATATATTTTATAACATTTAATAAATATTATAAAAATATTAGAATATATTAATAAGTAAAAAATATATTAATAGATAGTTAAAATAGATTAATAATTATATTAATAGAAATATATTACTAACTAAATATATTAATTTATTTTAAAACAAGTAATTAAAAGTTTATATTTTCTGGATTTAGGCTGAGTTTGACGATTCTGGACCCCGACACCCTCATACTCGTGGTGTTGATGCTTCTGTTCGGTGGGAGAAAGAGCTGAGGCGCAATGAGTTTCTCCAGAGACAGGCTGCCGATGCGCATGCTGCCCACGCTGGCAGTTCGGCACCATTTGTTCATCCGGTAGAGAGCGGTCAGCAGTCCGTCTCACTAGTGCGTGGCAGTTCAGGACGTATGGGGACGATTCGTATTGTTCATCGTCGGAGCTCCACATATGAGTCGGTAGTTATGAGTAGTCCGGTGACTGATGATGATGATGATGATGATGATGATGATGATGATGATGATGATGATGATGATGATGATGATGAGCAGATGTATGACTCGGACTCTGCTGCAGCCACAACAACCACATGAGCCACAGCACGTTGGTGGTTGACTACCGGGAAAGGGCAGAATAGCAAGAGTGAGGAAGCATACCACCCAAAGCAAGAGGTGCTTTCGCGTCTCTCTAAAATTGCAGTCATGGTAAAATCTTGGTTTATTTAATCATCAGGGACTCCCAAGCACACTAATTTCGCGGGATTCTCTAAAAAGCCAAGGTCGTGGGTGGCCAAGAGGGCCCACTTAGAGAGTTCGACATGCCTTGGTGCCAAAAACACGGTTTTTTAGAAAACTGGCACGATTGGCTGGAAAGAAGCTCAAAGTCCTTGGCCTTACTATATTTAAAGGGGCTTAGCTCCTATTTTTCAGTCCCTTATCTCGGTTCTTGAGCATGTTGGGGGATTAGGCGGCAGTTGAAAGAGCTTGCAACTTAGCATGTGTACCAGCCCTATTGTCCTAAGAATTACAGGAAGGGGAGTGCGAGCAGTATAAAATAGAATAGTATATTTAAGTAGTAGAAAAATAGCATCAGTGTCTATTAGAAGAGTTGCCTCTTCTCCGCGCCCGACCCTCCAGAGTGGGAACATCGGATCCCAGAAAATAAAGAAGAATGAGATAAGTTGGCTAAATATTCAAACTTTCTATAATTTCTATTATTATATAATCCACAGCCGCCACAGCCACAGCCACAGCCACAGCCACGTCCACGTCCAGAAAAACAACTCCGCCGAGCTGCCCATCCATCCTCGGGTAAATGATTTGCGTATTTATCATTGTTTTGACAATTTTTTACATGTGTTTTTTTAATGTGTGATATATTCACTTGCTAAAAAAAGTATTATTGTTAGTCTATTTAAATTATTAGAAAATAGATAAGCAAATTAATGTACAATATTTTTATTTTTAATTATGTAAATCAAAAAAAAAAAATTGTAATTAAAAATGAAAATATGGTTGTTTATATTGTCTGTATTTTGTAACTTAAATATATATAAAAATTTTAAATATAATAATTAAAATAAAACATTGTCAGTCGTACCTATTATTGAGTTAACATTTAGAAAAATGTCATACCCTATAAAATTAATAAAATTAATGATAGAATATATATAAATATATAGTATACATATAAAATAAATAAAAAATTTTATATTAATTAAATCATAACATGTCGTATATATATTGATTGTTCTATTCTAATACAGGTGCGAGTAGCAAACGCACTAAGGGTAACGACTGGATCGTCAAAGGGCCAGTGCCCGATGGCCCCGTTGATAGAAGTGTGATCCCTAGCTTTCTAGGGCATGTAGCCTCTAAGATGTGGGCAGGAGAATTCAGTGGCATGTTGAAATGCCAAAATAGGATGGCAGCGTACAAGATTTTGAAGATTTGGCTCCAAGAGATGAGTCCGGCTCTGCGCGTCTTGATCCATGTCACCGGGATGTCACATTTGGCCTTCTGTATGCATAGTCACGTCAATACTCCACTTCTCTGTGCATTTGTGGACTGGTAGCCAGATACGAACTCATTTCACCTGCCTTTTGGTGAAATGAGTATACTGCTGCACGACGTGAGGGCCATTTTAGGGATTCCTGTGGACGGAGCGGTAGTCACCGTAGACCCCGACACTGTCACATGTCAGGCGTACTACATGGAGCTCTTGGGGGTGGACCAAGATACATTGAGGGCCACATTATGGAGTCACGGTTCGGTGAGCCAAGGCGACGTTTTTTATGCATTGAGGGGGGGAGGCCGGCGCAAATAGGTC
>CACSLK010003174.1:5867360-5878529 GCA_902706635.1 Striga hermonthica
ATGTTAATTAATTATTGCATTTACATAGGATTAATTTAGAATTGCATAAATATTTAAATAAGTAAAAATCCTCATTTAAATTATACTAAGTTTGAGAAGGGATTTTAAATCAAAGTTAGTTTTATAATTCCTAAGGCCTTCATTTCTAATTTGTCGGTAAATCAATTAATTGCGGTTATGGGCTCCCCCTCGGGTGACTTCGCTAAAATTAATTATAGGAAATTACCAGGACGAATTTCTAATTAGATGATTAGAGGGAGTCTTATGAGAGAGTACGGGCTTTCCCTCGGATGACGTATAATCGAATTCGTATGAACTCAGGATCGAGAAATGGGATTTACTTAGAATGCGATTTATTTATAACTCCCCTCGGGGTCCCTGAATTTATTGCATAGACAAATGGAGACCGACTATTAATGTCATTCGTCATGAATTTGTTTTGACTTATGGAAATTAATGGGCCTTTGAAAAGCCCTTCTCTTGCGAATGTTGACTTGTGTAGAGTTGCCCTCGCATCATGCATTAACTCTCGGTGTTTTAAGATGTCGGTGAATTTAAGTTAATATTGTTTTGAGGATATCAATATTAGCAGTTAAATTCAAATATGTTTAATCTGTAAAATTATTTGTGTTTCTCAGATATTCATCATGTCGTTCAATCTGTTATCTGTCATTCTAAAAGAACATCAACTTACTGTCTTAATTACATTGATTGGAAGAGAAACTTAGATATTGTGTTGACTGCTGAGGGTTATAAGTTTGCGATTACTGAGGCTTGCCCGGCAGAGCCCGCGGCTGATGCTCCTGAAGAGGATAAATGGGAGTATGCCCGGTGGAAAAAGGCTGATAAGATGGCGGAATGTTACATTTTGGCATTTATGTCCAATGTTCTTCAACATCAGCATCAGTCTATGAACACTGCGGTAGATATACTTCTCAATCTCAGGAATCTGTTCGAACACCAGTCTAAGGCTGCTAGGCAAGAGGCTATGAGTGCTCTGATGACTACGCGCATCGCAGAGGGCACACCCGTAAGGGAGCATGCTCTCAAGGTTATGGCGCTACTCAATGAGCTTGAGGTTATGGGAGGTTTTATTGATGGGGAGACCCAGGTTGATATCATGCTCCAATCTCTGCCGAAGAGCTTTGATCAGTTCCGGTTGAACTACAACATGCACAAGATGCATATTCTCTTCCAGAACTATTAGCAGAGCTTCAATCGGCGAAGGCCTTATTCACTCAGGCGCCTCACGCATTGGTTGCCGAGCAGGCTGGACCTTCTAGGCCTCACAAGGGCTGGAAGAGAAAGAAGTCTGCAGAAAAGGCAAAGGTGCAGGATGCCCCGGTGGTACAGCGACCGCCCCCTCAGTCTGTGGCAAAGAAGCCGAAAGGTAGATGCCACAAGTGCAACAAGTCAGGACACTGAAAGGTCGACTGCCCTCTCCTCAAGAAAGGTAACTCTCTCGTTAATGTCGTAGAAACATGTTTAACGATTGTATCTACCAGAACCTGGTGTGTAGATACTGGAGCCACTGATCATGTCTGCAATTCGTTGCATGGGTTCCAGGAAACCAGACGGCTTAGGGAGGGGGAGATCACCGTCTACATGGGCGATGCTATGAAAGTGGCAGCTGTTGCAGTGGGAGATGTTACTTTATCTTTTGATAGTAGTATTTTGGTTTTGAGACCTGCCTTTATGTTCTTAGTTTTAGAAAGAATCTTGTTTTAGTGTCTAAACTTGTTTCAGATGGATTTTCGTTTACGTTTGATGACATGGTTTTTATTCATTATGGAAAGCATTTCATTTGTTCTGGTTCATTAGTTGGCAATTTATATGTTCTCAAACCAAACTCTTCCACACTACAACAAACTGAATTGAATAATGTCACCACTAAATCTAATAAGAGGAAGGAATCTTCGAGTATGAATCAAGCATATCTTTGGCACCTTAGACTTGGGCACATCAACCTAAGGAGGATTCAAAAGTTAGTGGCCAGTGGACTTCTCGGTCCATTGGAAGAGCACTATCCAACTTGCGAATCATGCCTAGAAGGTAAGACGGCCAAGAGGCCGTTTACGGCAAAGGGGTATAGGAGCCAAGAAGTGCTAGGATTGATTCATTCTGATTTATTTGGTCCTATGTCGATCCAGGCTAGAGGAGGTTTCGAGTACATTGTCTCTTTTATAGATGATTACTCGAGATTTGGGTACATTTATCTGTTGTACCACAAGTCCGAATGCTTTGAAAAATTCAAGGAGTATCGGGCAATTGTGGAGAAGCTACATAGTAAAAGTATCAAGTCGCTTCGATCTGATCGAGGTGGCGAATACCTCTTTGGAGAGTTCAGGACATATTTATCAGAAGCTGTGATTGAATCCCAATTGACTGCACCTAGCACGCCCCAGCAGAACGGGATTGCAGAACGAAGAAATAGGACTCTTGTGGAAATGGTTAGGTCGATGATGAGTTATTCAAAGTTACCAGATTCGATCTGGGGATTGGCTTTAGAAACAGCTGTGTATATTCTGAACATGATTCCTTCAAAGTCGGTAAAAACTACTCCTTATGAGATGTGGAAAGGGCGCAAGCCCAGTTTCTCACAGTTTCGAGTATGGGGTAGTCCTGCACTCGTGTTAGTGCAGGAAGCTGGCAAGTTAGAAAACGTTCGGAAGCACGAGTATTTGTAGGCTATGCCAAGGGAACGAAAGGTGGATTATTTTGTAGTCCTGAGGATCAGAAGGTGATCGTTAGCACGAATGCTAGATTCTTGGAAGAATACTATATTATGAATCACAAGCCCGCAAGTAGACTAGTCTTAGATGAGTTGAGGGGTGAAGTCGATAGTTCCCCACCAAGTGCGCAACTAGATACATCACATAATACTGTAACACAGCACACTGAGAGTGTACCAGTGCAGACAGTACCACGTCATAGTGGGAGGGTTTCTCAATTATCTGACCGATGGATAGGTCTTGGAGAGTCTAAGGGCTCAGTTCCAGGAAACCTACAATTGAACCCAAGAACTTACAACGAGGCACTCCAAGATAAAGAAGCAGAATCATGGAATGTTGCAATGAATGCTGAAATAGGGTCAATGGACTCTAATCAGGTCTGGGATCTTGTAGAACCACCCAATGGGTACGACCCATTAGATGTAAGTGGATCTACAAGAGAAAGAGAGGATCGGATGGACTTGTTGTGAAAGGTTATACCCAGATTGAGGGTATAGACTATGATGAGACCTTTTCGCCAGTAGCTATGCTTAAATCCATTCAGATTCTCTTGGCTGTAGCCGCTCATATGGATTATAAGGTATGGCAGGTGGATGTCAAGACGGCTTTCCTTAACGGAAACCTTCAGGAGGACATCTATATGCAGCAACCAGAGGGATTCATTGCAAAAGGACGTGAGCATATAGTGTGTAAGCTTAATTGGTCTATTTATGGATTGAAGCAAGCTTCGAGATCTTGGAATATTCGGTTCGATGAAGTGATCTAGTCGTACGGGTTCACTCAATGTCCGGATGAGCATTGTGTGTACAAGAAAATCAGTGGGAGCGTGGTGGTGTTTCTTGTGCTGTACGTGGATGACATACTTCTTATTAGAAACAGTAAGAAGGAGTTGTCAGAAAGGTGTGGATGTCTAAGCAGTTTGATATGAAGGACTTAGGAGAAGCAGGACACATTCTTGGTATTAGGGTCGTACGAGACCGTAAGAAGAGAATGTTGTGCTTATCCCAGTCATCATACATAGATATTGTCTTGGCTAGGTTCAGCATGCAAGGTTCCAAGAAAGGTACCTTTCCTTTCAGGAAAGGAATCCCTCTCTCTAAGGAGATATCTCCTAAGACGCCTCAAGAGATTGAGGACATGAAGACAGTTCCTTATGCATCGGCAGTAGGAAGTCTTATGTATGCTATGTTTTGTACCAAGCCAGATATCAGCTACGCTGTTGGATTAGTAGCCAGATATCAAAGTAATCCGGGTAGGGAACATTGGTCTGCGGTGAAGCATATACTCAAGTACTTGAGAAAGACTAAGGAGTACATGTTAGTTTACCGTGCAGACAGCTTGTTACCTCTGGGTTATAGTGATTCTGATTTCTAGTCAAATAGGGACGAAAGTAAGTCAACCTCTGGTTATGTGTTTTCCTTGGGAGGTATATCCATTTCATGGAGGAGTGCGAAGCAGAAATGCGTGGCAGACTCCATCATGGAAGCCGAGTACATAGCAGCCTCAGGGGCAGCGAAAGAGGCAGTTTGGCTCAGAAACTTCTTAGTGGACTTAGAGGTGATTCCGAGTTTGCCATGTGGTATCACCGTGTACTGTGATAACAGTGGAGCAATGGCAAACTCAAGGGAACCACGAGCCCACAGAGCAAGTAAACACATACAGCGCAAGTACCATCTGATCCGAGAGATAGTTGGTAGAGGAGACGTTGATGTTGCCAAGATTGCATCTGAGGACAACCTAGCTGATCCTTTCATGAAGAGTTTGCTGGAGAAGGTCTTCGTCAAACACGTGACAGGAATGAGAGTCAAGTGCATGGCGATAGGATCGACATAGGTCTTTTAGAATAACAGATTGATATGACTATACTTGTAAAAGCAAAAGCTTTAAGTATAAGTGGTAGATTGTTAGTGTTATATACTGAAAGCTTGGCTTTAGATGATATTACACTTTTACCCTTTATGAATGAGAAACATGTTAGATTAAACAAGTTCTACGTTCTGTTGTTTTGCATTAGATAGTGTGGGTCGTCATCGGGCGAACCAAAGATCATGCTATCAGTTACTCGCGAAACAAGAATAAGTGCTTCACAACCCAGATGGACATGAACACCCCATCGTGAACGGTTGTAGTGTCAGCTGTACAGTTTGTCTTGACTGATTAGTTGCACTAGTACATTAATGTATTGAACAGGATCCCAAAGAGGAGCAGTTCGTTTTATACTAATCGTCGTAAACGAACTAGGCCTCGGTTAATTACTGCGTACTCTTAACCCGTAAGATATTAAACAGACATATATGTGTAGTATTTATTACTTTGATTCACATGGGTGAGGCTTAGTGAACTGGGCCAATAGACCCACTGTCTTGGGTAATATTGCTACATGTAGGATGTGCTGTTAGGATATTTACGGTCACCATGTGCGTTAGTTTGATGATGTCCCCGGAGTGAGTTCATGAAAGATTATTATGCTAAACCCTGCAGGTGGATTAAATTCAGGCATAGTAATAATGTGATGAACGAGCGCTAGCTTCGGTGAAATAATAATAAATTAATTAATTCTTGATTGTCAGTAATCGAATTAATTATATCTTAAACATAGGGAGATAAATCGAGTAATTGTTATTAGAGTCTCAATTGTAAACTGGCTAGAAAAATGGAGTGCAATAATATTATGTTGATGACCCATTTAATATTATTTAATTAATTAAAATAAGTGGCTTGGTACATATTTATTTTAATTAATTAAGGAGCCCTAATCCTAATCTCCTAAGGATCCCTACTGTAGCTCTATATATACATCATTAAGCTCATGAGAAGAGAAGAGAATTCTACATCTTGTGAAACACGCCCCACGCCTCTCTTCTCTCTCTCAGTTCCCATTCGAGCTTTATCTTCTTCTTGTTGTTCTACTGGTACAAGATTAAGAGGTGTTTGAGATATACAGTAGAAGATCTTTGTGTAAAGAGAGACGAAATATATTTGGTCGTACAGAACTAACCGGAGTTCCAATCAAGACGTGCAGCATACCCAGACGACCGTCTCGACGAGAGCTTTCCAAAGCAGCCAAGATCACAGCCGTCTGACCATCACGCGCCCACACGCGCCACCACAAGATCCCAGGACTGCAACTTGTCTTCATCCGTTTTGCACTCGTTTGATCCGATTTTCGATCCGATCTTGTTCGTGCAATCCAAGGACGCGATTTGCAGTCAATAATTCATTGGTGTGCTATGTACGGCCATCCAGAAGATCAACCAGATCGCCATAAATTTTAAGCCGTAAGTTCTCTAAGCAAATCTTTAGATCCGTTGCGCATAGGTTTACGTTTTGCTATTGAATTCGTGATTTGTGCATAACGAGATCTTCATTGATCCCAACAGCATCCGCGTATGACCCTCTTGTCTGGTTGTGATGCCCGGTCAGCCTTGTGGACCACCCCCATCTCGGAAAAGGTAGATGCACGTCTCGAGGATTTCTGGAGGCATATTGACACACTCACCGCTGCCGATGTACATAAAGTTATTTTATTTAAATTTAGGTGAAAGTTATTTCAAATAATCGAATTGTTTGAATAAATGTTTTTATGCAATTATGAACAGGTGAACTGGCTGCCATACGAGCGCAAGCCACATGAGGTAGTGCCTAGGTTCTTTTATTTCGGATACCTTAGATACCGGGATATTGTGGAGCCCTACATGCCTCTGCGGTGTTTGCATCAGTTGGGCTACGTCCAGATTGTCCCTCCTGGCATTTACTGTCCGACACATGTAAATAGGCCTTGGCAGTCTTAGTTGTATACGGTTGAGCATGCTGATAATGCAGCCGAGGATAGCTTGAACCAGTTCCCGGTCCCTCATTCTCTGCACTTGTTTGATTTTATGGAGACCCCCGTAGATGATTAAGGGAAGACCCATCGGGACTATCTGGGATGGTATGAGCGGTTTTCTCATCCTAGACTTCTGTCTCAAACTCTGTCGGACGCCGACGCGGTCCCTGCCCGCGCCAACTACGATTATGTAAGTCGTTTACTGAAATTTAGTTAATATTCAGTCATTACATTTTTTTAAAAAAAATTTATATGTGATATATTTTAATTCTTCTATTTTGTGTAGTGGGTAGACGGTACCAATCCGTGTGGGCAGACCAGCTGTGGCGATTGGGGAGTGATGGTTCTGAGTTGGCTGCGTAATTTGCACGTGAGTTGAACCTACTTAATGCCGATTGGGATAGGGCGAAGCGGTGATGGGCTGAATGTTTTTTTTTATATATATATATTTTATATTTTTGACATTGTTGTACGTACAAGTTAATTTTAGTTGAACTGTTTTTGTTTTTTGTTTCCTTATTTGTTGTTAGTTCATTTGAATCTTATTTGTTTGCGCGTCACACGACTCGTGTCACATGCCACACTAGTCGTGTTACTTTTTGAGAATTTCCGACCGACTTTCAAGCTCACACGACCCCACACACGACCGGGTCACACGAGTCGTGTGAAAAAGCCGTATCAAAAGTCGTGTGACACGACTTGTGTCACCTACTCACACGAGTCGTGTGACCCATCTGCACCTCGTTTTCGTCGTTTTTCATTCTGATTCCGTCTTTAAAGCTTTTTCGGGCATATTTCTTGCAAAATAAACGACAAATGTACCTCTTATATCATAGATTAATAAATAAAAGAAAATGGTGCACAATCCCACGATAAACACGTCTAAATATCACACTGTATCACCCATAAGACATGAAAATATGATGAATGTAAGAATGTCATCGATCGCAACACACATAAGTCGGATATCATAATATATCACGATCCAGTTGTACTACGAATAAGACGCCACAACTTGATCCTCTTCTGGTACAAATTAGCATATTCTGCAATCGTCCCATCTCGGTATCTATCCCAGAATGAACATATAGGGGGTAATGGAGAATCAGATGACAAATTCAGACGAATGTAGTGTTTGTAAGAACCAAGATGACCTATCACGATCTCGCGTTCAGGTCCCGTAGCGGTGATGGTGCGTGCAGCGGCAAGAATGTCAAACTATTCCAGTCGATATTGTCATTTGTCTCACCCTTGCCTAAGAATACGACAACTGCATTAAACAATGTAACAATTACAAAGAGGTCGCCTAAACCTTCCATCCAATGCTCCTGGCCACAACCAACCCCTTCCTATCTTATCCGATTGACTGCGGCGTCGAGGGCATAGTAATACACAGGATCGTATCGTTGTCTATTTGCTAAAATCTCATTTACCATGTTGTTTCTGACTTAACGCCACATATTCTGATCCATATACACGTAACTCGCCACCACCCGAAATCCTAGTTCCCATCCTGTGTCACATCCAGATAGCTCTGTACGTAGGGATGGACTAAGTAGGAATTTTGTCAAAATGCCGATATTTAGAGAAGGGCGTCGAGAAAGTCACTGTAATATTAAAATAATTTCAGGTCAGAATTTAAATAATCGAATTTACAAACATGATTAGTTATCGTTCAGATAAACAAAAAAAATAAAAATCACCTGTTGGATCATCAGAAGGTTGAGAAGATGAGCTTGTCGGTGCACACGAAGACGTGCTCTTACGCCCCACTGGACGACCTCTTTCCCTGTACTCTCAGGTCGATGGAGCACACGAAGAAGTGCTCTTACACCCAACACGGCGATCTGTATCCATGTACTCCGACTGCGATGGAGCATAGAAAGAAGTGCTTTTATGGCGGCCTCTTTGACTGTACTCCCATTTGGATGGATCGCGCTTTGTTGAATTGGGCTTCTTGGGCCGACCTCTTGGATTTTTCGTCACTGGAGGTTCTGTGTAACCTTGTTGGTCGAGGTGAAGTGTAGAGTCCATGAACTGAGTAACGTACCTCAACGTTGCAGGATCGGCCTCTTCAACCTCTAATGCAAGCCTCCAAAAATTATCACGATCTGTCCATCCACTTTCTGATGCACTCTGCTGACCTGTCCGTTAAAAAAATTTAGAAAATTAAACAACACACTATATAATTAATTATATAAATGAAAGAATACGTGAAAAAATTAAACAACACACTCAACATCGAAATTATACCTGGCTCCTTCACCACTAGCGTGCTCTAGAACTCGTGGATCATGTCGGGCGTAATTTCCATACCCATAGTGTATGCCCCATTTAGCTGACAGGCACAAAGAAGCCCATGAGTGTAACTCAGTACACATCCGCAGCGATCCAAAACATCTTCGCTCAAGTCTCGCATCCTCTGAAACTCATCATTCAATAGATCCAAACAATAATGCGAAACCCGCAATCTCAACTGCGCGAAAGGGAATCCACGGTAACTCGTATGCATCCTATGTCTCGAAGACTCCAGCGTTTCCCTGGTAATACATTACATAACATTAGACCCAAATTAAACATATTGTATAATGAATGCAGTAATAACACAGTAAATATGTATAAATTAAGAAATATACCTGACTTGAGTCATTTGAGACTCAATCTCTTTGTCAATCTTCTTCTACACTGTGTCGAGAAAACCGGTCGACGTGTGCAGCCACCTCTTCAACGTAGCGTGGGCACTCTCCACCCTACAAGTCGTCGTGTTGCCAAAATGTAAAAAAGAGTTCGTCCACGCTCTGACAAATTTCTCCTTGTGGACTAACCATGTCTTCTTCACATATTCTAGCACACGAAGAAATTTCGCGTATGTAGCATTCATATCAGCTAAGGCAACTTCGTATGCATCCAACGTGCTCGCCTCGATGACCTTCTTCCAACTGTCGTGCGTGAACTTCTCTGCGAAGATCTTATTTTTTTATGTTAGTCTATACACCTTGTCTTCGACATCTTTGTTAATGTGCCACGTGAACAGTAAGTGGGCCGACTGTGGGAAATTCGTGTGGATAGGAGTAATCAACCCCAACTCCCTGTCAGTGACAATGACTGAAGGATTTAAATCAGGCCCTAACAGAAATCTCAACCGCTGTAGGACCCAGTCATAGCTATACGCGCTCTCGTCCTTCATAATTTCATGCGCAATTAAGAAGTTCCTGTTGCACGACGTCATCCCAACCATCTCCACCAACGGCATATGATACCTGTAACAAGAAGATAAAACATACAATAAAAAAACTTACTCAATCAAACATAATAATTAAATTAAGATTCATAATCAACTGTCTATTTATAAAGTAACGTAACATACCTGTTGGTTTTGTACGTGGAATCTATACCGACATACAAGTAATATGTCTGGAATAGACTGGCTGCTTGTGGTTGCGACATAAATACATGTGTCAACGCCTGTGTGTTCCGATCAACATCAGTGTAAACTATGTAGTTGCTGACAGCAAAATGCAGAAGTTGCCCAGCCACATCTCTACCCTCCTAACTTTCTTTCCGCAATTTAGCTTTATGATTATACACTTGTCGGATAGTCGTGTTGTCCACAGGGTGTTTCTCCTGAATTGCAGCCAGAATTGCTGTCGGTGTTGCCTGAGCAGAACTCATATCACGGACAATCTCTCTAGATGGATCGCTGAGTCCGCTCATCTGTCGCTGACCCTCGAAGTTCACATCAAAAGCATGATTATGCGTCCCCTTCTCGCCATCTAAAGGAACCGAGATACAAAATTTTTTGGATGTTGCATCAAGTTTGACGTTTATCATAAAAGGGCAGCCGGTCGCTTTTGTTTCCAATTTTCTCATAACAGCCTTAACAAAATTTCCTACTTTTCCTGCAGTACCTCTGTAACGTTCTCCTCGGTGTTGATTACGGATGTTGTTTCGCTACAGGTGACCTATTAGTATCATAATTATACTAATTACCAATATAATTTTTAATATATATTAGTTACAAATATTAAGATTTAATATTCATGTTTAAGTAATATTACAAAATATTTAATATTTAATATTACTAGAAATATAAATATTAATATTTAATGAATATTAATATTAATATTTAATTTCTTTATTAAATTTTATTGTTGAAAATTCATATTTAAGTACTATTACAAAATATTAAAATAAATTTATTATTACTTTTTTAATTACTTTTAAAAACATTTTTTATTAAAAAACGAAAAAAAAAATTATTCTGGGCTGCGAGCAGACAGGTCGGCCGCAGGCCGCCGCGCGGGGCTCGAAGAACAAAAAACGACCGCTAATAGAGGCCGTATTGGGACCGGCCACACCCTTAGAATGCGGCCGAAAGGGAGTAGGCCGCAATTAACGGCTGTCCCAACAATATCAGGCCGCAATCGCCGCCCGACAGATTCGACTGCGGCCGCATTCGCCGGCCGGCCGACGGCCAGATTTTATTTTATTTTTTTTTTGAAAAAAAATTGTAAAAAAAAATACTTGTGATTTGAAGGCCTTTTCCCGATGCTTGAGGATTGTCCCGCCATTTTTTCTTGATTTTTTCGGTTTTTTTTTTTTGAACTTTTT
>CACSLK010003174.1:5898067-5909345 GCA_902706635.1 Striga hermonthica
TTTTTTTTTTTTTTTTGTTAAACCCTATTTGTTGCTATTTTAGTTTATGACTGGTGCATAGATAATATAATAGTCATGCAACGGCGTTGTTTTTGTGCTAAATCTGTTGCTAAGAATACATTGTTCGTTTTTATTGTTATGCTATTTTAGTTTATGATAATTGCATAGATAGTATATTTTTTATGCATATGTAGTTGTTTTTGTACTAGAACTGTTGAAAACATTTCGTTTTTTCTCGTCTCTGTATTAGAGCTTGTACAATGCATAAATATTGTATGTTCATTGCATTGCTGCTATATTAGTGAATAAAGTATGCATATATAGTTTATGTTTTTGCTTAATTAGTTATCAATTGTTGCTTGGTATGTTCATATGTACTTGTTGCTGTATCAATGCTTGTATAACGTTAGATAGTGAATATATTAGTGCTTGACATGTCCATATCTACAATGTTGCGATTTTAGTTGATTGTGGTTGCATATTTAGTTCTTATTAGTTGCATATTTAGTTGGTTGAGTTTGCATATCTAGTTTATATGAGTTGCATATTTAGTTGGTTTTAATTTATTTCATTTTTGTGTTATTGTACGACAGATATTCTTGAAGTATGCCTCGCGTTAAGAGTACTAAGCGTAAAATAACTAACCAAGATTTTTATGATATTTTCTTGCTTACTGATGGCAAAGAAGGTCAGGCGGATGTTAATAATCCCTTCCCAAAAGTGTTAACTCGGTCTTCTCCGAAGATCCTAGTGGATGCTATCAAATCTTTTAACCAACAACAGCGAATAGTTGTTGAGCAGATGGGGTTTGGATTTCTGTTTCATCTCCAAATCAAGAAATTTCCGACTCAGTTGGTGCACTGGTTGTTGTCAAATTTTGATCCTGTTAGTTGCCAGCTTGATCTTGGGAAAGGTAGAGGTATTCATGTGCCGTCTTTGGATGTTCTGCGTGTTCTAGGCTTTCCCAATGGTGATAAGCCTATTGAGAAGAAAAAAAATCTGAGGAGTGTGATTTGTTGGATAGATGGAGGGGTCAATTTGTTGAGAAGAAAATTACCCCTGACATTTTATGCAAGAAAATGATGGAGTGTGTTAATGGAGATGAGTGGTTCAAGTTACATTTTCTTGCTCTTGTGGATTGCCTGATTGTGGGTACAAACTATTGTGGATATGTGAATCCTCTTTTTTTCAATTCTATTTCTGATTTGTCAGCTGTATTTGAGTTGAAGTGGTGCGACTACATCATCCAGAACCTTATATCAAAGAGTGATCATTTGCACCAGAGTAATAAGAAGTCTCAGTTTAATGGTCCTGTTCTTTTTCTTGTGGTAAGTATTCATCTCTATATTATTTCTTATAAATTTGTTTAGATTGTTATTCTTTGATATTTTTATTTATTTATTTGTCAAAACGCAGGTTTTATATGTTGATCGTGTAGTGATTTATGAACGAGATGTTCTTCCAAGGAGTGTGCCTTCGTTTGTTGGATGGAATTGTGAGATTCTCCGTCGACGATGCTCTAAAGAAATTAAGGTTGGTGGTTTTGGCCGGGGATTTGTTGATGAAACGAAGGAGATTCCGCCTTTGCAGTTCAAGAGACCTGAATTAAAGGATGTTTGTGATGATCCTGTACAGGTTTGTTATTCCTTTTTTTGTTTTTTGTTGCATATGTAGTTGATATGAGTTGCATAAGTAGTTGATAGGAGTTGCATATGTAGTTCATATGAGTTGCATTATTAGTTGATATGAGTTGCATATTTAGTTGATACGAGTTGCATATTTAGTTGTTGGGAGTTGCATATTTAGTTGATATCAGTTGCATATGTAGTTAATAAAAGTTGCATATTCGTTATGGTTAATGCATAGTTCATCTGTTGTGGATGTTTAGTTCTTATGTGTTGCATATGTACACCTATTGTGATGCATATTTAGTTGATTTTGAATGCTTATGTGCTTATAATTGTCCATTTTTTATATCTTGTCTATTTAACAGGTGTACAGATCAAAACTTCTTAGCAAAGTTGCCTGTTTGGCCACTGATGTTGTTGATGTGATTTCGTTGCTTCAAGATGCACCTGAGGAGGTGGCAAATGATGGGGATTACATGAAAATTCATGAAGCAACCAAGAATCTCATTTCTTCCAATCCTGACAATCCTGAATCTTCGCAAAGACCTTCTACATTTGATTATGAAGACAGTGAGGAAATGAATGCTTTCTGGAATAATCCAGAAACTATTGCAGTAATCGAGAAGGTTGAGCGTGCCATTGAAAAGAGAGCTCAATATGAAAAGACAAAGGCTGATATTCCAAGTTTTTCTTTGGGAATGGGGTTGTCCCAAGAAAGTGACAGTGGTTGGGAGGATGTTCTTAATATTTCTAAGCAATTTTCCGAAGATCCAAATGTTGATGATATTCAAGGTGGAAGCACAATTCCTAATGTTGGTGTTGAAGTGTCTGTTGAGGAATCAGCTGCTGAGGCTCATGTTTCGGGTGGAGCGCCAACTTCTGATAAAGCCCCTTTGAAAGTGTCTGTCGAAGAGCCAATTTTGGATGAAGTTCCTTTCAAAGTTTCTGCTGACGAACCATTTGTTGAGGTGTCTGTCGAAGAGCCAATTTCTGATGTTCCTGTTGAATCAACAGTTGCTGTGCAGCATGATTGTGTTCAAGAAGAAGCTGTTGATACTGTTCAGGAACCAGCTGCTGAGACTCATGTTTTGGGTGAAGTTCCAACATCTATTGAAGTCCCTGTGGAAGTGGCAACTACTGAACCATTTGTTGAAGTGTCTGTTGAAGTTCCAATTTCTGATGTTCCTGTTGAATCAACAGTTAATGTGCAACATGTGTGTGTTCAAGAAGCAGTTGTTGATAATGTTCAGGAACCAGCTGTTGAGATGGAGATTGTAAGTGAGAAATTGAATGAGGAGATTGTGATAGAGAAAGAGAAAGAGAAGGAGTTAGAGAAGGTGAAAATGTTGTTTCTATTTATTCTATTTTGTATTTTTATGTACTGCAATTTTATTTTAATCAATAAGTTATATATTTGGTTGTATTTGGTTGCAGTCTTTGGTAGCCATGGATGATCAAGGAAGAAAATTGTTGAAACGAAAAAAAAAAGTTCAGTTTGTTGAAGAAGAAAATAAAAGAAAAGAAGAAAGACCTGCGAAAAGAAAGTACCAAAGGTCAAAATCGAGTGTGAGGGCCACTGAGAAGGATACACTTTTGGTTGCTAATTTAGAGCCAACTGTTGTTTTCGATTGGATTGTTGAATATGATGAGGAAACTAAGTAACTTTTCCTACTTATCTATATTAATTTTAATTTTTCTTATCCTGCTTACAACTACTTATAATTAGTTTTTATATTTTTCTTTTAAGTTTGATGAAATATTTAAATTTGGTGAGGCCATGATCATGAAAGAGCAGCTTGAATCACTGAAAGTTGATGCATATGTTTTTGTTGGTGTTCTTGATATATGGTCAAGAATTTTGAATGCTAAAGAAAAATTTAAGAATTCCGACCGTCCTCTGAGATATTTTTCAACTACCTATCTCAGTGTAAATTTATTTTTTATTGTTGCAACTCTTTGATATACTATTTTGTTGACTGAGGTGCAAGTTTCAGTTTTATATTGTTGCTATTTTAGTTATTCATCTATGCATATATAATGTATTTCGATGCATATTTAACTTTTCAATCTTGCATAGTTTGTCCATATCAATATGTTGTTTGTTGTTGCTATATTAGTTGTTATCTGATGCATAGATAATTATCTTCTGATGTATATTTAGTTGACAATCGTTGCATATAATTTGTAGAACAATTTGATTTTTGTTATTGCTATATTAGTACTTGACAATTGCGAAGATAGTTTATATGTTATGCATATTTATTTATATTTTGTTGCTCACTAGATATTTGTTATCATTTTTAATTATAAAGTGTATTTATATATGTTTATTGTGTTCAGAAATACACCGTGTGCATAGGTGATGAAAAATGGGAGTTGAAAAATAATCTCAAGCAGTTTGAAGATAATTTTGATGATGAATTCAATCGTTCTGATGCTCATCCACATGTTAAAGATGTTTTTTTTTTTTTGGTCGAAACGATAGATGGTTAAAGATGTTGATATGGGAATTTTATTTTTATTATGAAACCAATTTGTTTAATCTACTTAATCTAATGGGTAATAATGTATTTATTTTATTTGTGTTCAGTTTTTCTTTCCCATCTACAAGAGCGAGCACTTTTTTGTCCTGTGCTTTGATATGAAGAGAAATCAATATCACATCTTGGATAATTCGTCAGTTAGAGGATGTAGTATTGCCAAATATCAGAGTTGCCCTTCAAATTTGGTAATTATCTTTCATGTTTTTATAATATCGTTCTTGTATTTGTCAAAATCTTTTATGTTGTATGTTTAGCACCTCTTTTTTTGTTCTTTTCAGAGAAAGTTGTTTAGTGGATACTTGAAATCCAAGAAATGTGATGAATTGGCAGCGGCTGTAAAAAAAATGAGGGCTGTGAGACTTGATTTGCCATGGCGAGATGAAAAGAACAAGGTTGATTGTGGAATTTTTGCAATGTATCATATGGAGACGTACATGAGAGGTGGTGTAAAAGGTTGGGATTGCGGGTTGATGAAGGACAATCCTCAACAAATGAAGGAAATGCGCACTCGATATTGTGCTGACATTGTTCTTAATGAAATCAATGAATTGAAGAAGGAAAACGAACAAAAGGCACGTGCGTTTCTTGCGAAAAGCAAGCCTGTGACGGAGTTGGAGTTTGCGGGTATATCTCGTTGTTGATTTGTTAGGTTGTTGAACAATACCTTTTGTGTTTGACTGTTTGATGTTTTGGAGAATGTTTTTTGATGAACAATACTTTATCAGGATGATGATTTTTTAGTTGGTGGGTTGATGAGAATGGTTTTTGATGTAATTGAAATGGTTGCTGATTGTAATTAATTAAGTTTCTAAGGATACTTTTAAGTTTCTGACGAGATGCCTTTTTTATGATCAGTGTGTGGAAAGTTAGTTACTATCATATGCATATTTAGTGAAACAAGTTGCATATTCAGTTTTTAGTAGTTGCATATTTAGCTTAAGATGTTTCATTTTAGCTTTTTATAAAGCGATTGGATTTATATTATAAAACATTGCATGTTTAGATTTTAGGAACTGCATAAATAGTAAAGATGTAAAAAATATCTACTCAATTCTTGCATGGTAACTATAAATTTGTTGCTATTTTATTATAAGTTCGTTGCATATATATTGCATAAGAGATGCATACTTAGTGTATGGAAAAATGAAAATACTTGCTGAATTGTCACATGGTTACTCAACAACCGCTATTTTATTGTAAATTTGTTGCATAAATATTGTACTGAAGATGCATAGTTAGTGATAATTGAGATGTAAAAACTATCTACTAAATTCTTGCATGGTTACTGTAAGCATTGTTGCTATTTTATTCTAATTTCGTTGCCTAAATAGTGTACAAAAGATGCATATTTAGTGGAAAAAAAAAAGAAAATACTTGCTGAATTCTCATATGGTTACTCAGCTACTGCTATTTTATTGTAAATTTGTTGCATAAATATTGTACAGGAGATGCATAGTTAGTGTAGTTGAGATGTAAAAACTATCTACTACATTATTGCATGGTTACTGTAAGCATTGTTGCTATTTTATTGTAATTTCGTTGCCTAAATAGTGTACAAAAGATGCATATTTAGCGTAACTAAGATGCATATTTATAAAGAAATTAAAAAAAGAAATTTTCATTACATAATAATAATAATAATAATAATAATAATAATAATAATAATTAAAAAGTGTTCATTCATCAACCAGCACTGCAAACTCAAATTCAAACTCAGGTTCATCTTTCAATACCCATCAAACTCAAATTCAAGATCATTACAATTTAATTTCAAACACTGTCACTACTTTCATCATCAGACATGCAAGATCCAATCACAGTTCTAGTTGCTTTCCTGCAACCATCAATGCCAAAATGATAGACGATAAATGTGTTTGGACCTCGAAGTTGGAAACACATAATCTTCCTTTGCTGCACGTCATTATCTCTTGCAAAATCCGTCCAGCCATTTCCAAAAACAATCTTGGATCCAACACGATCAATCACAACTAGCCATTTGAAGGCATCATCACTCTCATTGTTCTGAAGGGTGCATTCTAGTGGCACAAAATCTTTTATGACCCGGCGAATGGCACGCGAGAGATACTAGAAAGCATGAATGTTCATAATTTTCAATTGATAAAGTAAAAACAAATTTCAAAACATGAACAAACAAGTAATATCAGAATAGTTTAACAAACTGTTTACCAGATTGTCGCTATTGGGGTTCAGCATAAATATCAGGAATCGATTGATATCCAACAATCTAGGCTTGCAGCCAGCCATTTCTAGAACATTATTGCACCGCATTAACCGATTCTTTTGGCACCAACTATCGTCAAAGTGAAAGAACACAAAATTGTTAACATTGACCAGCTTGAAAACCAAAAAATCACCAGAGTCTATAAGGTTATCAAGAACGAATTGATCCCATCCACGAGTGAAACATATTCTTTCCCCCAAGACTTCGACCGTTAGGTCCCAGCAGCGCCCACAGTCAAGAACGTCACTATGCACTTTACAAGAAACGGGGAGCCGCACCGCACCAAAATATGGATCAGTGGCAGAGGAAAGCGCCTATTAATGTCAAACATCACCAAAACCAAGTAGCTCAAATCACAAAAAGCACAAAAAAGCAAAAAAAAAAAAGGACAACATAATTAAATTAGTACCTCAGAATGCTTACCAGGAAGTGTACATCAGGCTGACGAATAAGTTTGACAAATGTCGGCATCTCTGAAATGTTGCTGTTGGCCATTTTCTGATTGCGGATTTACTTTTCGATGATTGTTGTGGAGGTTAAGAATACCGTAGTTCTTGATATGTGGTAGTAGCTAGGGTTAATGTCAGCTCTTATATAATCGGCGGCCAACACAACCCTTGACCTACCCGCCCAAACAAATTGACCTACCCCGCCGCCCGTGTACAAAAGATGCATATTTAGTGGAAAAAGTGAAAATAATTGCTGAATTTTAACATGGTTACTCAGCTACTGCTATTTTATTGTAACTTGGTTGCATAAATATTGTACAGGAGATGCATAGTTAGTGTAGTTGAGATGTAAAAACTATCTACTAAATTCTTGCATGGTTACTGTAAGCATTGTTGCTATTTTATTGTAATTTCGTTGCCTAAATAGTGTACAAAAGATGCATATTTAGTGGAAAAATGAAAATACTTGCTGAATTCTCACATGGTTACTCAGCTACTGCTATTTTATTGTAAATTTGTTGCATAAATATTGTACATGAGATGCATAGTTAGTGTAGTTGAGATGTAAAAACTATCTACTAAATTCTTGCATGGTTACTGTATGCATTGTTGCTATTTTACTGTAATTTCGTTGCCTAAATAGTGTACAAAAGATGCATATTTAGCGTAACTAATTAAGATGCATATTTATAAAGAAAGCAATTTAAAGGAGTTAATATTTCTCTATACATCATATAATATCTGATAACAAAACATCAAATAACTATGTGTTACAATCAGAATTCTCATTGGTCTTAATACAAGTTCTACTATTATGATTTCCTATTTCTCCGTATTTTCCACAACGCCTTTTCAGCTTTTGGCTTTCTTTGATTGACTTTTCTCGTTGTGATAACAATCGGCTTCTTGTGGTGCTTCCACTTCCCTTGTTCTTTGCTTGCTTTGGAGGAAGAATATTTACTTCCAGATTTGAAACTGAACCGCAAAAGTCTTCCATAACTCCTTCTTTGCTTAAGACTGAACCCCCATCCTGTCGTCCACCCAACAAGTAATTCTTTTCATCATTGAGAACTCTAGATAACCTAGCCAACTTATTCTCATCATCTTCAGCAAGCGATACACAACAGTGAAAATCAGACCACAATCTGTTTAAATAGCGATTTCGATGGTTGTCGCCATGTACTGTAGCTAATTTTCCATTTTCAAACTCATTACCTGAAGATGCAGCTTTCAGCCAACGGTTAAGAAGGTAGTGATCAGGTATTCTGTCTAAATCCTTGTGATCAGGTATTCTGTCTAAATCCTTGATGAACATTAGTATGTGACGACATAATAATCCAAATTGTTCAAACATCTTGCAGTTGCAATGTACAGAATCTGGACCTTTTTCTACAATGAAATCAAGATCATCACGACCAATTTCCACAACTTTATATCTTGTTACATCATTCTCCTTTTGGATTTGGATAGGCACACACCGAAAACATGCTGCCTCAATTTCTGCTTGTACCTCAGAAAATACTGTCTTAGTATAAACTTTTGCAGCATGTTTCTCTATTTCTAATGGTGTCTTGCAATCAGGAGGTGTAGTCATACATTCATGGTGCATTTTACGTGAAACATGCCTTTGTGCATCCATTGCACTTTCAAAATGCATAAAGAACTCAACTAAGTTTGCATGTTGAGATATGTAACTTCCAAACCAACTATTTGCACTTTCTGATCTCGAAGTTGTCCTAAGCAAACCACCCATTTGCACATCTCTAAAGTATGCTGGGATCCATGACTTTCTAATCTTAAACAGATTACAAAACCAATGATTTTCTGTCAAGGCAAACTCATTCATCAAATTTCCCCACTTTTCTTCAAATTCTGGAGGCGTAATAAAAATATCCCAGACTATGTAATTTAATCTCTTGAGGAATGTATTATCCTTGGCTAAAGTGGGACCAACCTTTACCTTTACCCTTTCCATAATATGCCACATGCATAAACGATGTCTCGCATGTTTGAAAGTTGCCTGGATAGCTTTCTTCATGGCGGGATCTTGGTCGGTAACAATGTAATATGGTTCATGTCCCATAGCCTTCAAGAAATTTTCCAACAACCAAATATAGGATCTTCATCCTTTTTAACAATCAATCGAACTGCATATGTTACACACTTTTTATGGTTGTCTATTCCAGTAAATGGTACAAACACCATCTTGTACCTGTATAAAATAAAAATTAGTTAGTTATGACAATATATAAATTTACACTAGTTGCCTATTTAGTTATAAAAACATGCATACTTAATTGTCCAGTCATGCAGTCTATTATGTGTCAAAATAAAATCTCTATACTTATTTCTATATATACATTGATGCATTCTAAGTTATAAACAAATGCATATTTAGTTCAACCATGCTGCATATTTAATTCATTACACTCACAACTATAACAATAAGAGATATCATAACAATTTGAACATATTGCAAATGTATTATCACAACTTTAACAATATATTTTTTTTATATGCAGTAGTCACCAATAAGAGTTGAGGTACCTGTTAGTGTCGTAGGTTGCATCAAATGAGACGACATCTCCAAACAGCAGGTAATTTTTTCTTGAAATTGGGTCTGCCCAGAATATCTTGCTTAATTTGTTATTTCAATCAACTGTGTACTCAAATGACATGTCTGGGCATACTTCTTGTTTGTGGTGGAATTTTTGAACAATGAGTTGTGCATCTGCTCCTGACATGTAAGTCATAAGTTGTCTCTTGTAGTTCTTGAAATCCATTTTGAGAGCACCAACGTTAGCATCTCCCCCAAGCATCTCCTTGTACAATCTATGGCTTTTAGCTGTGCCAATGTTTGCTCTCACACAATTAAGAATAAATTTCTGGTGTCCGTAATTCAATTTCCGGTTTGCATTGAGATATTGTGTCTCCAATGACAGGGCGTGACAATGTTTTTCTTCAAATTCGGCGATTTTGTACCCATTTCCATCATACTCAAATACTGCTCGAGCTTTGCAACCAACCCTTTTCGACACACAGTGTCGTAGAACCACACCTGACTCAGAATGTAGTTGTGACATGCTCTTTGAAGTATTTTGTGGGTTTTCTGGCTTAAATCCTTCTCTATTGCAAACCATATACTGTTTATTTATCACGCCACTTCTAAACCGTTTTGTTGTGTAAGTCCGCACATCAAATCCACCATTTGCTCCGTAGTTTCTGTAGAATTCCTTTGCATTATCAAGGTTTGAAAACAGCATTCCGACTTTAGGCTTTATATCTTGTTGGACGATTGACATCCAATACTTTGTTAAATTTGGCGATATCACCAATTGAATCTGAGATCCCTCATGAGTAGTACCTACTTCAAAATATAAGAAGAAAAACAAGTTTTGATAACTGTTGCAATTTTAGTCCAACAATGTTGCTATTTTATAATTAAAACGGTGCATATACAGTTATAATATAAAACAACTGCAATTATAACGTGAATTCTTATCATGACACTTTTGCATACTTAGTTCAACAAAGTTGCTCAGTTAGATATACGACATTGCATATATGTTTCTAATGCAGAACATCTGGATGAATGAACAAGCAATTATGACGTGCATACTTATTGATATAATCATGCATAATTATTTATTCTTTCATGCATAGTTTGTTTTATTATATATTCATCTAATGTGCAAGCATAACAGTGCAACACCCAATTTCTACGTGCATAATTATTAATACATATTGCATATTTAGTTATTTCTCCATGCACATGTATTCATAAACCACAACATATGTAATATGCTTATTAGAAAACATAGATTCTACCTCCAAATCAGAATTGCAGATAAGCACGAACAGTTGTCCTAATATAATGTGATCGATCTAATTAAATAACTCGATTCACATGAATGTTGAATTCAGAAGCACGTATTTATTTAAAATTCAATGAATCGATTTGGAAAAAAATAAAATCGGTACACCTTCTTCCATAATGTCGCAACTGGAGTTGCTTCGATCTCCATTGAAGCTGCTTCTGCCGACATTTGCAGACAAATCTCATGAACCTTACGAATGTGATGATTTTGATCGACTTTTTCCTCTGGATATTTTGATATGCAGTTGGGTATGTTTATCGGATCAATAAAAACGAGGGTTTAACCTAATCAGATGATGAAATCGAAATTCAAACTGAGAAGGAAATCGAGATTGAGAAGGAAACCGCAGAGAATCGTGAGTGAGAAGGAAATTTGAGATATTTTTTCTGTTTTGGTGCGCGTGAGAGTTGAAATCGATAATTTTGATGCTGACCGTAGATTTAAAAGCCAGATCCAAAGGCTGAGAATGGGTCTCACGTTCACATTTTAAGATGTGGACTCATTGGATCCTCCCCCAAGTTATGAACACATTTACATG
>CACSLK010003174.1:5909574-5929184 GCA_902706635.1 Striga hermonthica
GTGCTGGAACTTCTCACTATTCACAGCTCACCAGTTTCCATACTCTCCGGCGGCCGCCGCGCGAAGGTCGTCTGCGAGGCCGTTCCACAAATATCATCAAATAAAGGTTATCCTTATCTTATTATATTCGCATCGAAAATTTCTCACCATTATCAACGGCTTGCGTACTTTTTCAGTGGGCGATGAACTTAATAAAAACTAAATTTGATGTTTCGTATGGTCACGGTTTTGATGGTATCATTTATCTTGAAACACATTCGAAGTTTCGAACTTCAGAGTTCAATTTTATGAACTTAAGAGCTACTTTTAGCATAATTCATAAGCTTAACATCATGAATGAAGTAGCTGGTGGAGGTTGTACTGTAATTTTCTCTGTATATGAAGTATTCTTAAAACAAGTTTTCTACATGCATTTGCTTTAACCCTTTTCTTTTGTTTGAAAATAATTTACGTCACGTTGGGCAACATAGATCGAGGCTTTTTGAAGAAAAGCTGCAGCAAAAAAATTAAGTTAAAGCGAAAAAATTAAGTTGAAGCTCGTATAAGCCTGTTTCCAATGTTGTGCTCAATGTATGTCTCCATGTATTCTTTTGGTGGTCCAGCTGGTGGCGGGGCAACTAAGAGGAGTTTCACGAGGCTAAAACTTAAGAAAGTACAAAATATTGTTAAAGAAAGCTACCGGAAAATTACGCAGAGCAATGACCTTGAAGATAACCACCTGGAAGCAGAAACTTCTACCTCAAACGATGAGCCTGATGAGTTGGATGAGCAAATGAATACCAATGTCCAGAATGATTCTACGGAATATGTATATCCTTATGTTAAATCTCACCGACAAGCTGCTTATTCTGCAGTATCTTCTGCTCCATCCTCAAGCAGATGGGGAAATGTAAGACCAGACGAAAGCTATAGACCTAATGCGACCAATGCCTCTAAGAAAGGGAAGATGTTGAAATCCAACAATGACTTCTTTAGCAGAAAATTGTTTAAGGAGTTGGGGTGCAACAATTATATTATTGAGGCTTTAAAGAGCCTGCAATATGAGCGTCCTTCACACATTCAGGTTGTCTTCTTTCAATTGTTGATCCTCTTGCAATCACCACTGTTATATCCACAGTGAGCCCCTTGGTATGGCATACAAAGTTGTGTCCAGCTTCTTGAAAGAATGTTTGTATTCACTCAAGAGAATACATTTGCTTATGCAATTAATATTTGGTACCTAAAGGGCCTAATTTGTCTAGTAAATAAATTTACTATTGTTTCCGAGTAACTTGCTTCATTACATTCAGATCTCGGAACTGGCTCTTTCCTACTACTCTAGCATATGATCAGCTTATCGTTGCACAAATTAGAAACCTCCTATGTTTTTCCTTGTAGTAGGATTATTATGGAAAACTTAATAGGTATTCAATTTTGTTTCATTCAAGTGCTTCAAAGTAAGAAGTGCTTTCATTGTATAATAAGAAATAAAGATTTAGGGAACTGAATATGCCATTTCAAATTTGACATGCTCTTCATTTTGTAATAATTTATCAAAATTGTAACAAAACAGGTGCAATATTAGCACACTCCATTTGGTCAATTTCTTTTCATGCATTTTCAGTTTCCTTTGTGGAAAATGTTGAATTTATGTTTTTTGCCTCTCGTTGTGGGAGAGACTCAAAGTTTTTTTGTTAAATGTGGTTACATTAATGCAGGCTATGTCATTTGTCCCAGTTATTTGTGGAAAAAGTTGCATTATGGCTGATCAGAGTGGATCTGGCAAAACTTTGGCTTATCTAGTTCCACTTGTACAACGCCTTAGACAAGAAGAAACTGAAGGACTTAGCAAACCTGCATCTCAAAATCCTCGAGTTGTAATTCTGGTCCCAACTGCCGAGTTGGCCTCTCAGGTCTGATAATATGTCAAATGCACAAAAAATCACTGCTCTACATTGTGTTAGTGTCAGTGGCTGGCTGCTCAACGTCTCTGTTTACTTTCCAAATTTTTTAATGGAAATAATGGTGATTACAATATCCATATGTCTAACATGATTTGTTTTCCTTGATTTTGTATGTATCAGGTAATTTTCACTGGTGAAATTCAATACTTGATCCTGAAGATTGTGGATTCCTGTATTGTTAGGATTTAGGATGATTGAAATATACCCTCTTTCATAGGAATGGATTCTAAACATGATATTTGCTCAATTAATTGGTTCTTTCCTAGGCCCATCTTAAATGTTCGACATGGATCATCATGTAAGCAAGTTTCTAAAAAAAATTGCAAATGTAAATACTCGAAGACAGGAAAACTGAAATATATGAGAAGAATAGCACAATTGGATATTCACAAATTATTCTGTGATGGTATTTTTCTTCGAAACTTCAACAGAAGATCTCATGTCTTATCATAATATGGAGCTTTTGTTCTTTTAATAACTATATATTGCATATTTTCATGTTTTAGTATCCTCTGTTGCATCCCCAGTACCTTCTATTCCATTTATTAACACGTCCAAAAAATAATTATCAGGTTTTGAGTATTTGCCGATCATTCTCTAAAGCTGGAGTCCCTTTCCGCTCTATGGTTGCTACTGGTGGTTTTCGGCAGAAAACTCAGCTGGAGAATCTTAAACATGAAATAGATGTTCTGATTGCAACTCCTGGGAGATTCATGTATCTAGTTAATGAGGGCTTCGTTCAGTTAACAAATCTCAAAAGGTTCGGGCTTTCCATTAGTCTGTTACTGTATTGGTGGCTTGTGTTGGTTATTTCTAGGTTTTGCTGTCTCTTTCATAATTTTGGATTTAGTTGTTTCTCGGTCGATTTTATAAATGCAACTTAAGTTTGGTTCTGGCGCACTGAATTAGCCAAATTTCCTAAACTTCCATCCTTGTATCACAGTATCAGATATTCAGATTACGCTATCAAACTATGCGGGGTATTTAGGCCTTATTTATTATATTACATGTAAAGTGGCTAAGTTGAAGAAATTGTGCGTTAGTTGTTCATATTGGATTAATTCATAATTCAATACAATTACATGTTGATTAAGAATGTTGCATTCAATTGGAGTCTTGTGAGATATTATTGATGAGTTGGAAAAGGCGATAGCTGGAAGTTGAGTTTGAGTCAATTTCGTTCGAATCTAAGCATCGGTCTCTGAAATGCAACTTATCTTAATAGTACAAGAGGAAAGGAATCACACCTTTATCTGTTTCTTTGACCACAATATTATATGTATATACTTAGCACCTTGAACTGAAACATGATTTCGATTCTGCAGATATATAGATAGTTTGTCATAGATAATACTGTCAATCTATTTGTTATGAAATATCTTATCAGAAAGCATCTCCTTCTGAATATTTTGAAATTGGGGCAACCATTCCACGGGGTCTATGCACTACGGGCAATCTAGTTTCATCTCTTTGTCACTTTTTAATAACTTTTCTGTTTGTTTCCAAAGCCCTGAAGTTTTTAGATCTATTCTCTTGCGATAGGGAATAGAACACTTTCCCTTATCAGATTTTATATTCCTCATACTTGTTTTACAAATAACTCAAACTAGTCACCATTTTGTAGGTATTGTCAAATGTCATCGTTTTTTGAGATTATACACAGATCAGGTAAAATGGGTGCAAACCAGTCTGCATAAATTCTTCATTCATGAATATTTTGATTCTTTCAGTATGATTCAGCCATGTATTCACAGAGACAAGTCCAATATATGAAATTTTCTTTATTTCTTTCCTGCTCTTTTCATTATAAAGTTACATTATATTGTCTAAGGCGGTCTTGGTCATAGGAGATCAAGGTGGCAAATTTGGTAGTATGACTGTTTGGTTGGATTGAATATGGTAATTTTGCCAATGTTCCTTTGCCTTCTTAGGGATCTCAAATCTGAATAAATTGTTTCAACAAATTGCTGTTCTGGCTCATGGAAAGACGAAAGATCTATCTTCATCAAGTTATTATTAATATTTCTTTTCCATACACTTCTTCCAAACAGAATATCTTTTGACTTGCTAGATTAATGTGAAATTCTCTTGCTTCAGCGCTGTCCTGGATGAGGTGGATATACTCTACAAAGATGATGATTTTGAACTTGCGTTGCAAAGTTTGATCAATTCAGCACCAGTCACTGTGCAGTATTTATTTGTAACAGCTACATTACCCGTCGAGATATACAACAAGCTAGTTGAAGTTTTTCCTGATTGTGAGGTTATTATGGGTCCTGGTATGCACCGCACAAGCCCAAGATTGGAGGAGGTATTTGGATATGAACCATACTTACTTTGGTTTTTTTGTTATGATAGAAGATGGACACCAGTGTTATCAAATGGCGGACATGGCGGTATGGCGTGGCGGATTTTTGACAATCCACCATTCTAAGTTTGTGAATGATGTTGGTTATGGCTGATTTTGGCAAACCGACATGTACTGCCATCTGCCATTAATAACACTGGACAACGGAACTATTCAGCTTATGCATTTTCGAAGCCGTCTTACCTATTCTATCTGACAGAGAGTACGATTGCTAATGTATTCATTTTGGATTTCCTTCTCTAAATGAGATATCTAGAGAATATTTCAAAGATCATTAAAACTTATACTAATCAACCCCTCATTTTTCTTTTCTCTTCTTAATCCTTTCACCTACAAAATCTCTTTGATTCATTTTTTTGACATCCAATCACACATTATTTTTAATACGCATGTTCCCATTGATTTACTTTTCATCTACTCGCTAATCCTAACTACCAATGCTATCCAAACATTGCTTCACTATTTTTGTACTAATTAAACTCATGTTTTAACATTTTTATCTCATATCAGTTTTACTATCTCAAAAATCTTTGTTCATCTTTAAAAAAAAGTTTGGTGCTATTTAGATATGTTTTCTTTTAGAAAAATCTGTATATGGAAAAAATTTTGGGGGAATATTTTATTACTCTTATAATGTGAAAATGGTAAAATAATGATTGATGCATAAAAATATGTGAGTGATGAACAATAAATTTATAAAGAAATATGTAATATTAGTTTGTTTTTATTTTAAAATTTTTATTGATAAAATTGTTGCTACGGCTAATAATTAATTAACATACAATATTTCTCCCTTATTGATAAAAAATTAAATGAGAAATGAGGCTCGTTCCGAATTGCCTTGGACCAGAAATACCTGCTATGCCACCGGAGCCCCCGCCGGCCTGCACCGTCGCCGGCCCCACCACCGCCTCCCGTTCGCAGTGGAAACTGATGCATGCGACGACAGTTGAAGGCACATCACGTCGAGCTCATTGTGGGTACGTGGCAGGAGGCGGTGGTGGTGCCGGCGACGGTGCAGGCCGGCAGGAGCTCCGGTGGCGTAGCAGGTATTTCTGGTCCAAGACATTTTAGAACGAGCTTCATTTCTCATTTTCTTTATTTTTTATTTTTTTATTTTTTTGAAACCAACTTCTTCATTTTCATTTTTCTTTTTTTATTTTCTGAAAAATGTGTGAAATTACTAAAATGCCATTAAAAAACAGCTTTTTTCAGTGAAAATCACTTTTATATCTGGTTTAGGGGGGCACATTGACAAACCCGTATAGTTCATATGATGGTTTGTAAAAAAAAAAAATAGTTTATATGGTGATGCGCCAAAACTATAATAGTTCGGATGAGAAAAGTATTTTACCCTTATTAATATAATTATACAATACAAAACAATCATGCATATGCATCACATCAATTTTAATTCACTATTCATCCACTAACATAATTTTAACTAAGCATCACTTCACATCACCTCTCTCCTACTTTTAATTATTTTATTTTAAGTATTATTTTAATGTAACCTCAAAATCACACTAACAACTTACCATTACCAATTTTTTCAAAATTAACTGTGGTTGACAAAAAAAACTCCTTTTGAACGGATATATTTGCATACAAGCACGCCCTATGGATGTGACAATGATCTCTTGGGTTGTTTATGCTATTCTAAAATGACTATATAAAGCCCACATCTGCTTCTCAATTGAACATTCCTTATGGTAGAAACTAGAAAGGGCTGTTTTTGCACGACTTTTCTTTACTAAATAATAAATATTTGTGTCTTATGTGGTATCAGACAGTTTGTGGAATACATTACAATATTCTACATCACTATCTGCGAATGTCGCAGCACCAGATAGATCGTGTTCTCTGGAATCTGTGCCCACATTTGATTCTTTCCTTTCCCAAATATATATGTGTCCACACTGTTCCCATGTAGATGTGAGGTTTATTTGGTCTAGTGAATATTAAAGGCTGTTAATTTACAGCCTGCTGCAGATGCTAGAAATTTATCTGTTTTCAGGAGTAATTCAGTAGATTTTTCATTTTCTGATTACTCCAGATTTCCAGGTTCTTATAGATTGCAGTGGAGACGAAGAAACTGAAAAGACCCCCGATACAGCTTTTATCAACAAGAGAAGTGCTCTTGTCCGACTTGTGGAGGAAAGTCCTGTGGCAAAGAGCATTGTGTTCTGTAACAAGGTATTATTCTCTACATATCTCTTATACAGCATTTCTCTTCGAATTTTTGCTGAAATAGTTGGGGTTTTTTCGGTGCAGATCGAAACATGCAGAAAAGTTGAAAATGCATTAAAGCGCCTTGATCGAAAAGAAATTAATATAAAG
Organism: Striga hermonthica; assembly: GCA_902706635.1. Taxonomy (NCBI): domain Eukaryota; kingdom Viridiplantae; phylum Streptophyta; class Magnoliopsida; order Lamiales; family Orobanchaceae; genus Striga; species Striga hermonthica. The sequence goes on from CACSLK010003174.1 coordinate 5,916,226, forward strand.
GTTTTACCATTCCATGCTGCTTTGGAACAGGAATCGAGGCTTGCAAATCTAGAAAAATTTCGTAGCTTTCCGACTGGGAATATTTCCATGTTCTTAGTTTGCACAGATAGGTATACAAATATAATATTTTCTTGTAAGTCTTCTGTACTGAATATAAGTTCTATTGCTCTGATGTATATGTTTATGTTTAATTGTTTATAAAACCTGTTGTGGAACACTTCAGGATTGATGTCAAATTCAACAAATTTGGGTCTTTTTTGCCATAATTTGCAGGGCATCCAGAGGAATGGACTTTGCAGGGGTAGATCATGTAGTGCTCTTTGACTTTCCACGTGATCCAAGTGAATATGTACGTCGTGTTGGACGAACAGCCCGAGGTGCCGGAGGTAAGGGAAAGGCTTTTGTTTTTGCTGTTGGCAAGCAAGTTCCTCTAGCAAGGAAGATTATGGAAAGAAATCAAAAGGGGCATCCATTGCATGATGTACCTTCTGCCTATGAGGTGATGAGGTAGACTAGCTGTGGAAGTGAAGTGTAAGCTGTAAGTCCTCCTACTTTAGTTTAAAGGAAACTCTATTGACTTTACTTTACTCTATTTTTATTTATATTACAATTAAAGTAAATGATAGATTAATTTATGTAACACATATATCATAAATTAACGTTTATATTATTCATATTATTAGCAGGTAAACTTAAATCATATTATGCATATTGTTTTAGTGAATAATTTGAACAAAATAATTTTATTAATATTATATATTTTCACCTAACAAATAATTTTTTTCCACAAAAAACTGACATTTTGTATATGTTGAATTTTTTTTTTCATTCAATCATTCTTAAATGGATGCATGTTCACTATATCATTAATTTTTTATTTTTTAATACTATAACCAAAAAAACCTATAATAAAAAATATTATATTTAGAAATTAGAGATGATATTTTCATTGGTGCATTATATATTGTACACTTGTGAAATTAAATATATTTTATTTAAAAAATCTTAAAAAAAATATATTTCTTACATTTAAAAAATAATTTTTATTCTATTTTTTAATTCTAACTTACATATTTATTTAGATAATCTTAACATCTTTATATCAACTAAAAGAAATTAAATTATTGAATACGTAAAAAAATATAATGAAAGATAATAGATAAGACAAATAATAAAGTAAAGTAGAATGAAAAATAATTGATTGAAAAAATGATTGTAACTATTAATATTTATCTCCCTAACAGGTGTGATAAAATTACATTATTTGCCTTAGAATTAATTATAGCGTATGGCATTTTTGGCAATTCAACTTTTTCAAGAAACAAGTTTCCCTTTTAAGATAGTTATTTGAAAATTGAACTTTAATCTATTTCAATTATTATAGAGATTTAGAACCCCATAAATAGTGTGTTAAATTTATTTGGCTTAATTTCGATTAAACTAAAAAATAGATAGATTGTTTATTACATAAAAGTTGTAATTTTACTTATAAAAAATTGATTATGAATGTATTAACTTGTTACATATAATTCAGTGTGTTTTTACTAAATTTTGAAGATGATAGTAAACATTCATGACCATTCAGTTGTAATTAATATTAAAAATATTTATTATATTGAAGTTGATAATGATGATTTGTAACTCACTGCCCTCATTTATTTAAAAGATTAATACATTTTGAATAGACTACAACTACAATTATTTATCACATATCAAATAATAATATGTATGACATTAAGTTGGAATTACTAATTTGTACTTGAATGATAGACGGTCTAAATTATAGTTCCATTTTTTAGAATTTTCAAAATTATAAACTCATCATTACATGTAATTTATTTTATAACTATAAAGATAGATAGGAGTAAACATTTTAAGCATAGCGATGAAGATAATTTTAAATAATATGTATTACAAATTAAAAATAATATTTATTATTTGGCTGGATACTTATTATTTTATATATATAATACTAAGTTTTCTAAATTGTGGAAGCATCATACTAACTTTTCTATTTTTTCTCTATTTCACAAGACAAGTATCCACAATAGATATTAAAAATACATCCATGCTAAAATAAAAATAATTATAATCTCACAATACTAAAATAATCAAAAGAAATAATGAAAATGAACAAATATCCAAAGGTTACGTTTCTTTTTCTTGAGGATAACTGGATTTCAAGTTAAGTGAATATATGTATACTCTTGTAATAAATAAATTAATATTTGTAGATGATGAATAATAGCTAGGATGAGATTAATATAAATTTTATATGCATGAAAAATAATTGTATATGATGAAGAAAAATGGAAGAGTTACATATATTTATAAAAAAAGAAAATATGTGTGTAGTTGTAATGTGATTTTAATTTAAAATTATAATTTTACATTTATATCTTTCAAACAAAAGTTACATTTCATTTTTCTTAAGGATAGTATTGGCCATTCAAGTTTCTATTTAAATGTGGTTGGAGAGTTACAAATCACCATTATCAATTCTAATTTAAAATCACAAATTATATTTATGTCCTTTAAAGTAACATCTTATGAGGGCAGTATGGGCAATTCAAATTTTTCAAGAAATAACTCATACTTTTAAGGTAGTTATAGATAGATAGATATAGAATAGATAGATATAGATAGATTATAGATATAGAAAGGAAACTCTATTGACTTTACTTGGTTGAGTTATAGTTTCTTTTTGAGTGAGTGCTTCGGCTACCAAGAGTTTCTCCAGTATGAGAGTTTTGCATGTAAAAGTTCTGTATACTAATCCTGTGAGTTGCCTATATATAACTCAGCAAAACATGATATAATATCCATCTTGCCTGAATGTGCCAATAAGACAGTATAATAAAGCTTCTCCACAATTTTCCGAGAGAGAGAGAGAGAGAGAGAGAGAGAGAGAGAGAGATAGAGAGATCCCTGTATCGATTGGATAATTTGAACCCTAAAGAATACACACCCCTCTCTCCCCCAGTCACACACACCCCTTTACACAAAAGTTCTGGACATACTACTGTGTTTTGTAATTAATAACATAGATAGAATTTTGTTGTTCTATGCAAATAATAAGATCTAATTGTATGCGTTTGATATCTTGCTATGATTTGTTTGTTTTATAGAACAAGACAAATTTACTCGCTTCGTAATTGACAACTGTCACATAGATATACTGAGCTCGATAATCTTAAAATGTTATGCCTGAATTGCAATTACCAAAAAAAAAAAAAAGGTTTTTTTAGGAGGATATGATATTTCTAGAAACCAATGTGAAATTAGATCTGGTATTATTGTGCTTTCAAAAGGTTGTATATGTTGCATGAGTTGGCAACATAGTTGGGGAACTGTTTGCCATTTGAAGCTGTCTTCTAAAAGAATTCACATAACATTTCATTATTCATGGTATTTCTAATTATAGAGACAAGACCGATTTGCTTTCTTTTGTAATTGCAGTTGCCTCATGCATGTGATGAGAGCGATGTCCATGTTGTTAATTGTAGAGAAGGAAACATTATAATTAGTATGACCATGCATTCGAAGTTCCCTCGAAAAGCTCAAGAACAACTGGATTGGGCATGTCTTTTTTATGCTTTACTCCTTAGCAGGCACGGTGTCATGTGATTAGATTTTGGTTAGCAAGCGCCAGATCTCATGTTAGTTCTTTAATATTGGTTGTTGTTTATATATAGGTTCTTCAACATTTGTTTTGAGGTTAATGCTATATTACGGTGTAGCCGGGACTTTGTGTCTCAGTTTATTAAGATTTCATGACATTCACATAGCCGAGGTTCAACATCTTTAACTTTCTACTGTTTTTTTCTTTATTGTGAAGTTTCTGAATGCAATTGCAATGCTAGCACCATAGTGATTCGACAAAAAATCTATGGAGCCATCAAATGGTTTCTTATGGAGCCATCCACCACTTAATGTATTGACACGTGTCCAAATTCTATTTATTGTAGGACACGTGTCAATACATTATTGGTGAATAAATGTGGATGGTTCCATAAGTCGAGTCATCCGATGACTCCACGACAAAACTGAGTGATTCACAAAAATGAGTGATTCGAATACAAATCAGTGAAATTTTTTATACCACTTACGCAAAGTGATTCCAATCCCAACTAATAAAAGTTCCCTATACCACTCAGGTTTATGCCATATGTCATCTGGATTTCTAAATATTTGATCAATATAGGATGTGTCTGGGTTGAACAGGTTTTAGTAATATTTGAGGAGGATTTGAGTCTAGGCTAAGTGTATGGAGTTTTTATGGTTTAAAAGATGTCAATGAATATGAAACTACCAGTAAAATACATAACGTGATTATAAAGATTTTTATGAATTAGTGAAATTTATATGATTATATTGAAAAATATAAAATTGTCGTAGTATTTTCATTAGTAATAAGTGGATGTATATTATTAAAAAAACATTTTGAACTTAAAATCAAAGAATCATATATTAATGTTCATATTTAAGTTTTAAATTAATGGATTCTATGTGGATATTTTTTTTTTTTGGATACAATAAGAGAGGTTGAAGCCTAACGATCGCTAATTCAACACACGACGTGGATGAGCCACCCTTACGATATCATAACTCAATCAATGACCAAGTTCCAGTGGCGGGAAAATAAGGCAATGTACCCAACCGCAACACCAGCAGCAAGTGAAGCTAACTTATCGGCCGAGAAGTTCCCTTCCCGATATATGTGGGACACATGAACACTCCACTCTCGCGTGAGGAATTCGCGAATGGCTTGGATAATGGTTTCATGGAGCCCAAAGTTATAATCATCTCTGAGGACTATAGCTACGCCACTACTATTATCCACTTCTACCAACACATTCCTCTCTCCCAATTCTTAAGCCAATCGAAGCCCGTAAAACAGACCCCATAATTTTGCCCCAGTTATAGAACAAAAACCCACATTCATAAGGAACCCGCCAAGCCAACGACCATGTGAGTCCCGGGCTAACCCACCAGCATTACCGCGTCGAGAAGCCGTGCACAGCGCGCCGTCCGTATTAACTTTGATCCAACCACCTGGAGGGGGCGACCACTGGATCAATACCTCCTCATAACACCGATCTCGGACGCCCAAAATAGTTGCACAATCCATGCTGCTCACATGCCGATCAACTCTACTTTTAATATATCCAATCCGTGCCTCAAGAGGAATTATCTTGTTCGAAAATATGGCCATGTTCCTCCAAGCCATAGACGCCAACATGTGATGGGAAAGGTGGTTGCCCAGTTCTCAAGCCCAACATTAGCATGTTCCACTAAATTCGACCACAACCACTCACGCACATCCTGGGAGAAGAAGCTCTGCCTGCTTGAGTTCGGCACTAACTTCAGCCACACGTTACGCGCCTTGTCACAATCCCGCAGCACATGAGCCGTCGACTCGGGCTGACCACAAAAAACGCATGCCACATCCTCAGCTATATGTCGACGAGCCCGTTCCATATTAGTAAACAAAAAATCCCTACTAGCCAACCATAGGAAGTGCCGCACTCGTTGGGCCACCGACGCCCTCCAGATGGCTCGCCATAACAGCCGGCTATGGTCCGTGTCCCTTCGCGTCAATGCTTCGTAGGCCGTCCTCATCGAGAAAATGCCGTTTGGCGTGTACCCCCAAACCAGGCGATCAGGTCTTGATGAAGGAGGCGGTGGCAGCACAGCCGCGACAAGCAGCAAAGTATTGGCCGACAAGAACGCCTCGAATTTAGCCCACCACCAGTCACCCGACGCCGCGACGAACGCCGCCACTGGAGCTCGAAGGTCCTCCGCCGGGATCCTCCTTGTCGCCACATTAATCAAAGGCTCCAACACATTGAGCCACCGTTCCAGCCAAAAGCTCACTTGTCGGCCATCTCCAATGCCCACTTCGCACCTCGCCGAACATGTGACCATACTTCCGCCACGACTTTTAGGCACACCGACCCCTTAGGAAAAATGAACTCACCAGACATCTCATGCGGGCTCAGCTTGTATTTCGCACACATCACCCGAACTCACAACGTATTTGGCTTAGTGAGCATAGTCCACCAAAGTTTCATTAGAAGGGCCTCGTTCATTAATTTCGATTGCTTAAGGCCAAGCCCACCGCAGTCCCTCGGTTGGCAAATATCCAGCCACGATACCAAATGAGGTTTTTGTTGTTCCGACGAGCCACCCCAAAGAAAGGACCGGCCATATTGATCAAGTTTATCACAAATTGCCATCGGTAAGGCCACTATCTGCATTGTGTAGTATGGAAGCGAGCAAAGGACAGACTGGGTTAAGGTTACTCTCCCCGCCACTGAGAGGGACGCGGCCTTCCACCCGGCTAGACGATGTTCGGCCTTCTCTAGAATCCCCACATAAGTAGCCTTAGTAACCCGTTTATGAATCAAAGGCATCCCCAAATAAGAGCCCAAATTATCTACACGTGCGTACCCCAGCCTCATAGAAATGTCCCGGCGACGGTCTTCGTCCACCGAAGAGGAGAAAAATATCTGAGTTTTTGACGAGCTAACCTTTAGTCTTGATGCCATGCAGAAGTTTGCCAGAACGCCTTGCAATACATCGGCTTGCCCCGAAGACGCTTCCAAAAACAACAGCAGATCATCAGCAAACATTAGGAAAGGAACACTCATTGAACCCCTGCCCACTGATATTGGCTTCCACTCCCCATTGGCAACACACAAACTAATCTGCTGAGCTAGGCGTTCCATACAAAGAACAAAAAGGTACGTCGATATCGGATCACCTTGACGGACCCTTCTGGTTGGAGAGAACGCCTCGCACACCTCACCATTCCAATGCAAGTTCATCGAGCTGGAGTTCACGCAAGACATGATGGCCCTCACCAATTTAGCTAGGAATCCTGCCAACAGGAGGGTTTCGAAAGAACAGAAGATTGACACTGTAAGCATGATATAATGAATGAAAGTGACCTCCCCCATCCCAACCTGTAAATAGATCAAAACCCCAATTGGGTTGAATACAAAATCAGTATACAACATAGCTAGTCCAAACGAAGAAAAAATAGAAAATCGAAGCCTAAGCTAACAGGCGCCCAATGATAATATATGCGCCACAAATTAGGGCTAATGCATAATTAAACCCTAAATAGTGAAAACGAAAAGATGGGCATTCAATCGGGTCCATAAGAATCGGTGTAAGGAGGCGGCATGGGGTAGTGTCAGCCTGGAACGTGCGTCTATCATGTGTGCCAACGGCAAGTCCGACGAGGAAGTCCGCTGGCCGGTTCTCCTTTAACTCTGATGCGCATGAGCGGGTGTTGAATCTGCCACGACCCCTTGTTACTCGATGTCGGGAGGGTGATGACAGTAGCGTCATCTAACTCTATCCATTTTGATGTAGCATCCAAAATAGCTCGGTGGATTGGTATGAGTGGTTGGCTCGGGTATGCCAGTCCAAAAGTGCTCTAGATTGATAAGAAGAGGTCAACCCGGTCAGGGAGCTTGCAGATGCAACTTTAGATACTGGCAAGATGAAAGCAAGAAAGTAAGAGAAGTAACAAAACGAGCTCATAAAAGATAAGATATTTCATTGCAGCAAAAAAGGTAATTAAAACGGCACCAAAAGCAAACAGTAAGGGCATGTTTGTTTATGAAATAATTTGTTCATAACGAGTTACTTTGATTAACTAGAGTTAAATTTAAAAAAAAGTGGTATAGTTAGTTGTTAGTGGAATTTTAATAATGTATTAAAATAATATTTAAAATAAAATGATTGTTATTAATTTGATGTAAAAGTAGGAGAAAAATGATTGAAAATGGTAGGTAGTTAAAATTATGTGAATGGATGAATAGTGAATTAAAGTTGATGTGATATGTAAGAATGATTGATTTTTAATATTCAATTCAAGGAAATAAATAGCTCGCTAAAGTTGCCGCTATTTGAGAAATAGTTTTTTTTGGCAACGTGCCGCTATTTGTATTCATGTGCAATTTAGCCGCTAAATCCCGCTAAATCTCCGCTATAGCTCTGCTATAGGTACAGTGCCATAAACGTTTTAGCCCGCTATTTAAAACCTTGATTCAATTATATAAATAATATTAAGGATAGTGATGTTCAGTTAAAGTTGAGTTAGATTTTGAGTACGAAAATCAGTGTGAACAAATTATATCATAAACAACCATGCCCTATAAAGCTAAGGGGTCTAGGGAGGAGTTTAGGAGGTCGCTACCTCGACCGGCTTCTCTGGGCTGGCCCTTAGATTCAGATGCTTCAGGGCTGCGACCAAGGCTGGTTTACACCAAGGGTTGTCGTGTAGCTCTTCACGATTGCCTTTCCAGCCATCGGGTTTAGGCAGACTGCCACATTACATCCCCGTCGAAAGTACCAACATAATCTCCAGCAACAGCCCGAGTCTTAGAACTCTCGATCCCACTACGTAAGTATTGTGGGCCGCCGGAACCAACCAGTGCAAGAACTCCATGGAGTTCTTAAAGCACGCGAGGAGCTCAATACAGTATCGTTCCAAAAAGCCCCTCCACAGGTTGGAGGTTGGGAAGGAGGTGAGGCCCTCCTCGCAAGCCTTGGCCTCACGCTCGACCATGGAGGTGACGAGATGGGATAGCTAGGCCTTCAGCTGGGATGCCTCGGCAACCTCGACCTGCAGAACCAAAAGATCAGCCTGCAGTTTTGAGAGCTCGACCTTCATGGAGGATTTCTCCACTCGAGCTTGGCAGTCTTTTCTCAGTTGTTGTTCAACATGGTCTATAGGATACTAAAACCATTCTCGCGGGTTTCAAGCTCATCTTTCAGCCGAGTAACCTCACCAGCGGGGCCTTGGCTAGGGTGTTCTTCATTCAACAAGGGATCCAAGTGAAATAAGGCCTGTGGAAGAAAAAAAAACGTAAAGGATGGGCATACAATATCGATAGATAAGCGAGAGGAAAATGGACAGTAGTGAATTTCATACCTGGATGGCGTGGTCGAGGATGTCGGCAACTCGGTTTTACCGATCGCCTATCCAGCGATCAGTCTCCCCCTCGGGAAAGATACACAGTAGGTATGCCAATTGTGCACCCGCATCTTTTGAGGTCGCGACGCAACCTGGCTGCTCCAAGCATGAAGCTATGATATATTCCTACAGGATGGATTCTTTCGTAGGGTCGTCGGTCTTCTTAGAAGAGCCCGCCTACTCAGAGCCCTCAGCCCGCCTACTCAGAGCCCTCAAACACGAGCAACTCTTGAGGTCTTCAGTGACCGAGGTCACTTTTTAGAGGATCCAGCCTCCTTAGAGCCCTCAAACACGAGCATTGAGGGCGACTTGGTAATAGGGGCAGACTGGAGTACGGGGATCCCAGCAAGGATGTGGGCATTGGAGGTGTCTACACCTCGAGAGTGCCCTAGTTGCAGCTTCAGGTCATTTCGAAGGCCTGCTCATGGAGGTCAAGCCCGATCGGACGGACGCTGACAAAGAATCTATATAGAGTGAAAGGGTAAGTTGAGTATAAGAATAAAGTGAGATAAGAAGCGGCGTAAGAAAATTATTAAGAACCTACGATGTCAGAATCTACATATGTCAGTAGAGGACTGGCATCACAGGGATGACAAACTAGAATGCCACTTCAGCTAGCCGACGCAGGTAAGACAGTTGAGGTCTTAGTGGGTTTTGTTTAAAAGGGAAATTAGATCTTTATAGGCCTGATTTGGTTTGGGATACACAAGCTTGTCTAGTTTTTCGGAGATCCACATGTTGGGATGGGCGAAGAACCTCGGTTATCATTGTAATAGTCGAACACCTTAAGAAAATAATTCTAAGCGTTGCGAAAAACTAAAGTTTAGGATCAAGATCTTACGGTTTCACAAAAGCCGACTCTGTACAGGCTTATACAGGCTATGGACCCAGACGAACGGTTCTGTGAAGTTCTTCCTTCGTCCGCCTTGTACATTCGCGTCTGTCCCTAAGTCGTCGCTTTCGTCGCTGCTGTCCACGTGCTTCGCGTGTGTCACCGGGAGCTAAGGGCTACGACGTGTCGTGTTGCTGGGCGTTGCGTGCTGTGGACGTGTCGTATGTGCTGTTGGGTTGTGTGTGGGTCGTCTGCTGCACGCTGTGCTCGTGTGCGTCGCGCTGGGGCGTGATCGGCTATGGGGCGTTGGTTGCATGCGGTGCCTGCGTCCTCTTGCTGCGTCGCGGCTGGGCTGGACGCTGTGTCGCGACTGGTTACAATGATCGCCGGTGCTAGCATGCGGAGGTTGCGTGCGAGTGCCAGTGATTTTCCCAACACCTTTGATCTTATGTCGTATGTCATTAGCCTCGTTTGGATGTCGTGTGGGCGACGATCTACCAAGACGTGTGGGTTGGATCTCTCTCGCTCTCTAGGTCTCTCTCTCTGTCGTATATCAGTTCCATGCAGATATGAGAGACTAAGGCAGCAAACAAGCCGAACTGAGTTGAGCATTTGGCTTATCGAGCATGATTGATTTTTTTTTTAGCTGCTCGACTCGATAAAGAATTACAATATCTCGAGCTCGACTCGAAATCAAAATGTTCGAGCTCGACTCGAAAATTTTTTAATGGAATTAAGCACCTATTCTAATATATACATAAAGGGTATTTTAGTAATTTATCATGTATCTTGAGCCGCTCGACGAGCAGCTCGACAATGAAAATATGGACTCGAGCTCGACTTGAGTTCGTGCTCGAGCCGCTCGAGCTCGAATCGAGTTCGGTCAAACTCAAGCACGAGTCGAGCTTTGACTCGAGCGTTCGCAAGCTGCTCGGTTCATTTGCAGCCCTAGAAAAGACCCACAAAGAGCTTATGGAAGTCACATGCACGTTATGAGTTTAGTTAAAAGTTCTTTTTAGTAATGTGTAGGTACCACATGCTTCAGTAATAATTTTAAAACCCGAGAAGGTGATTGACTCATGCTAGACCATGAGTCACCTGGTCAATTGCTGAATCGAATAATTAATTTTACAAAATTTTAAACTATATTTATATTACTTTTTCTTATAACTATGCATAAAATAAAAAAAATAAATAAATTTATACATCACTTTTATACCGCAAAGGCGTACTATTATGTATTTTGTCAAAAATATTTACCACATACATAGATTTTAAACCCGACCCAGTAATCGACCCGGACAAGTCTTCGGGTCACTGGGTGAATTGTTGTACCGGATAATTAATTTTAAAACTTCTATATTTAGAGTATTTTGTCATATAAATATATACATAAAAATAACAAAATTAAATAGTTTGTATGTAAAATTTGTACATAAAAATGGTAATAATATGTATTTCATGATAAATATTTACCATATAAATATATATACACATAGTTTTATTTGGTGAAAACAAAAAAAAACTAGTAGATATCCTGTGCACATGCACAGATGTACATAAAATATTCTAAGTAATATTTGAGAATTTAACATTAAAATTCTAGATAATGAACATATTACATTTTAAAAAATTTGATCATTAGGAAAAATAAATTAACGATTTTATTATTATTAACAATTGTTTATTATCATTATATAATAATAGTTTGATTATTATTATTATTATTATTATTATTATTATTATTATTATTATTATTATTATTATTATTATTAGTAAAAAAACAATTGATTGTTTATAAGATTCTAAAGTTGTTTGACTATGCTATTAAAACAATTTACTTATTATTTTTAAAAAAAAATTTTCATGAGATAGAAAAGAAAAAGATAATATTGATGTTAATATAAATAACTTGAAACAATTGTTTCTAATTAGGTAATTTATATTTATTATGAATTATTATTAGTTGGTATTAACAATAACTATTATATAATATAATAGAAAAAATACATGATTACACTTAATAATGATGTATTAATGTGAGAAGTAAAAAATATTAATGTTAAATTTTGTAACCGAAAATAGAGGGAAAAATGTTAGAGGTTTTATTAAATGCTATATGCTTGCAATTATATATATATATAGATAAAAATAAAAAACAATATACATGTATATATTGACCGCGCGTCGCAGCGCGACAAATTTAAATTTATAAAATGTTTTCCTCAACTAACCTCTACTAACTAGTAGTAGCGGTGAGTAAGGGTCGATCCCACGAGAAGCATGAATTAAATCGTGACAATTTTCGTATTAATTAAACTAAACTACGAAAGCAGTAAAAGGGGTGATTGAATTGATAAAAATAAAAATAATATAATGAATAAAATCAAATAAAATAAGAGAAGTCCAGTTTTCGGTTCAGTTATCACCCAATCTAAATTCACCGTTAACCAATTTCGACGCTTTCTTTAAATTGCTAATGAATTACCAACCCTAGCTAACAATAAGTTCTATTAACCGAATTTTCCCTTACTGATTATTTAATCGAAACAGGCTCTTCGACTAAACCTAACTAGTGGACAACCTAGAATAAGCTCTCTAGATTTAATGCACTAGCAGCATTAATTACTAGGAAAATAGATTAGTCTAAGCAACGGGCACAAAAGCTCGGACCGTTTAACTTATGTTCACGCTATCCTAGAGATGCACGACCCTTAGTTTACTATTAACGAAAGAAAGACAATAACAATTACGAATTAAAGTCTCGTCTCTAGCAATTAAACAATGAATATTCAACGTAGCTGACCAAACTAAATTAAACACCCATAATTTATAAACATTAAACACAATAACATGAATCAAGTCATCAACAAATTAAATACGACGTCTAGATTAATCAACGATAAATCCAAATCATCCAATTCATAGACAAATCGAAATTAGGGTTCAAACATCCCCTCAAACTGAATAGAAAAACTAGCCTATCATACTAATAGAAATAAATAAATAAAAGAGAGAAGATAAAGATATCTCCCTCGTGTGCGTGTGTGGCTTCCCTCCGCGTGTGTAGGCTTCTTCCCCGATCCGTGCGTTCTCTCCCTTTTTCCCTTTTATGCTCTCGGCTTTCTTTTTTTT
>CACSLK010003174.1:5937043-5950149 GCA_902706635.1 Striga hermonthica
AAAAAAAAAAAAAAAAAAAAAAAAAAAACAAAACCACCAAACAACACACACCAACAAAAGAACCTAAGACGACAAAAATAAATAAAATATAATAAGACCCTCCACTAACACTAACAATAACATAGCCACATGCGCGAACGAACTTGACCAGAAGACAAACACACGGCCGAACTCAGATCTAGAAATTACAACTGAGGCCTAACTAAACCGGACTTAAACAGGCCGAATCACCGCCCACCAGAACCATTATGCTCCCCACCAAAAGTCCAAGCCATGGAAGCCCGCCAAAATTAAACCCATCAGAACCAGCTGATCGCCACTGCTGGCAACCCACTTCCTCTACAGTTAGACCACCCGCCCCAGCACCAGAAAATGGGAGGTCCAGGGGAGCTTCCGTGACCATGAAGTCAGCCAACGTCCGCCCAAGTGCTGCTGACGTTGTCAGCGACTGCGATGTTGTGTATACTTAAAGCTTGACCTTTTACGTAGTAAACACTATCTTTCTTTTGAATTAAGTTGTCTTATGTTCTGATATTAAACACTATCGTGTTTAATTAAGTTGTCTTATGTTATAATATTTTACATTTTGATACTGTGGTTCATCACTGATGAACAGAAGGCCACGTATTTGGTTACTTGTAAAACATAAATAATATAGTTCACAACCTTGATGGAAATGAACAACTCATCGTGAATGATTGTACTGTTAATAGTACAGTCTGTCTTGACTGATTGGTTACACTAATGAACTAAACGATACAATTGTTTTGAACTGATCGGTAAACAAACTAGACTTTGGTTAATGCTTGCGTACTCTTACTCGTAAGACATAGGCATGCATGTGTTAATCTTGTCAATGACATCTTTGAAATCTGAAGACGCACATCTCAATCTAATTTCATTCTCCTATCACAAAAATATAAAACAAAGCAATTTTTCAAACATACATAAGCTGCCAAAGATTAACACAAACCACATTAGAGGAAGTAACAAATATAGCAAACTAAACAAAAGGAAAAGTTGAACAACCTATACAAAACCAACTACCCAAAGAACAGACTAACAAAATATATCCATACAACAAGATACAAGAACACAACATAATAAACACAACACATTTTTCCCAACAAAAACCACAACAACCACTTCAACTAAATCAAAAAGAAGGATCAATGATGTGCCACTGGGTTCCACAATGAACTCCTAGTAGTCATTACAGATAACAACCAATCTGATCTCCTCAGTCCATTATCTTTTTTCTTTAAAAAAAAAAGAACCCATATGTTTCTAAAATGATGAAATTCATCCAAATCTAAAATGATGAAACTCATAAAAGAGCCCTAATTCATAAAGATACTCAAATCTATAATGATGAACCCTATACCATGTAAAGAGCTCTAATTTATCTATAAAAGTCGTAATTGGTGAAATACAAGTCAAATTCAAAGTTCATTAGCACCAAATAAGTAATCAAATCCCAAATTCTAAAAAAATTGGAATTCTAGAACAAAATCAAAATTTTGAAAAAAAACTTTAAAATTTGAAATTAGTTGTTGTCTTTGAGGTAGAGGAAGACGATTTTTTGAATAGAGATTTAATTTTTAAGCTCGCCATTTGTTGCTTGATGGGCTGACAAAGACAGGGGGTTTGGTCAGAGACGACGGCCGGCGAGTGAGATGGCGGAGCAAGCTTCACAGAGATGGGAGGCCTATCTTCCCGGTGGTGGAATTATTTGGGACGATGGCCGGTGAAGGAGATGCATATGAATTTGTATGGACGATGGACGTCTTTTTTGGGGGACGGCCGCTCAGTTCTCTATTCTCACTTCTATGTTCTTGTTTTTTAATTTTTGTATAATTTTTAAAATATAATAAATGGGAAATAGTAATATTAATATATAGGGGTAGTTTAGGGGAAACAAAGTGTATGGTTAGGAAGTGCAGTAAAAAAAAAAAGAAAAAAAGACTAAGAGTTCAAAATGAACTTGTGATTGAGAATTTATCTTCAATTAGCGGTTATATTTCCCCTTAATTAAAAAATACCTTACACCCCTACTCTTGAATATATTTTCACTGTTTAACACCTCTTCTCCATTTCTAGTGGATTTTGAGGCAATGACCTAAACTGAAGAAAATATTTGAAGTTAATTTCTTAAAGAAAATGAAGTTTCCCCTCTTTCTTTTGTGTTTTACCAAAAAAGAAAAAAGAAAAAAGAAAAAAGAAAATATATTTTAGTACATTACAAAGAAGAAAAAAGTTCAAATGTGCTTCACCTTCCAACCAATTTGTCTAGAAAATAAACATGGTTAAGAACCCGCTTCCTCAAAAAAAAAAAAAAAAAAAAAAAAAAAAAAAACACGTTCTCATTTCAACTTTTGATTTTTTAAATTCATTATATCTAGGAAATGGGGACTGTCCATATTTTGAGTATGAGGCCAAAGAAAAGAAAAAGATTTAGAACAACCTTACAAAGTTAACGTTGAAATATCACTTGTGAGTTGTTCCATATTGATTCTATAAGGAAAATAGGTCAAGCTTATATGCTTAGTGGGCTACTCCTCCTTTCAACAATTGATTTTTGGATGAAATCTCACTACGGTGGATCTAGGCTCACCCACTTATGGTTGTCTACACCTCTGTGAGACCTGATATGGGATAACCCACCAGGTCGACTAGATCGAAGAAATAGCTAAATTGTAACAGGTCAACCATCAAATCGAACAGAGAATGAAGACTCCACAAGTCAAAAGATTCTCAGGTCGAAAAGAACATCGGTTATGTGAGGGATACTAGCAAGTCGAACGAAGGCCTTCGGATGGCTTGATTGAAATTCGACCTGGGGTAAAATACTTTTTTCCATCTGAACTATCATGGTTTTG
Source organism: Striga hermonthica (assembly GCA_902706635.1). Taxonomy (NCBI): domain Eukaryota; kingdom Viridiplantae; phylum Streptophyta; class Magnoliopsida; order Lamiales; family Orobanchaceae; genus Striga; species Striga hermonthica. Next base: position 5,939,923 of record CACSLK010003174.1, read on the forward strand.
GCACATCACCATATAAACTATTTTTTTTACAAACCACCATATGACCTATACGGGTTTGTCAATGTGCCCCCTAAACCAGGTATAAAAGCGGTTTTGACTGAAAAAGTTGTTTGGTCACCATATGTGCCCCCTAAATACTTTTATAAACCACCATATGAACTATCACGAGTTTCTCAATGTGCCCCCTAAACCGGTTTAGGGGGCACATTGACAAACCCGTATAGTTCATATGGTGGTTTGTAAAAAAAAATAGTTTATATGGTGATGCGCCAAAACTGTGATAGTTCGGATGAGAAAAAGTATTTTACCCTGTAGCATCTGTTTGAAGGATCGACTGATGGGTGTAACAGTAGGGCTCAACATCAATAGTACTCCACCTCGAGTTAATCCGTGTCGGTCGTACTGTTAGACCGTCTAATGAGAAATACTAAAGGATAATAAGGATTATTCTTGGGATTAAAGCCCCACATGGATGTGACCACGTGATGTAATATAATTGGGCAGTTGAGGCAGTCCGATAAGTATGAAGGGGCAGTCCGGGCAGCCCACATGGGCAGGCTTGGGCAACAAGGTATCATCTTCCTACATAAAGGAGTGAGGTATGCCGTATATTACATTACACTTCTACATACTTTACATACTACACTTCATCTTCTATAAGGGACTATTTGGTTTTTCTCACATTCAAAGAAGTTCGAAGACTATGGAAGGTGAAAATTTCAATAAAAACATAACCAAAGAGTTCGATGCGGCGTGGACGTCGCGAGCGCTTGGAACAGGCCCTCTGTTGGGTTGGTCGAAGTCAACAGGCGCACTAGTATTTCCACACGACATTAACGCCACTGTCAAATATATCGGGGGTACTTCCGACAGAGTTGGGGCTGACCAACGACCAACAAGAAACAAGTGTCCAGAAGGTACATGAGAAGGTAATGGCTTAGCGTACTAGGCGCAACAACAAGGAGACCTAGGGGTCAACTAACCTCAAGAGAAAATAGAGGGGTGCAGTTGAATCTTGGGGGACATGAGGTTCTCAAGGGAGATCAGGTTATCCATCTCTCCAGAGCAAGTTGGATTGAATCGTGAGGTTTTGGGAGATCGAACGAGTGCCTACCAAGAAGAATCAGAGAATATGATTGGCCATACAATAGAAGATCCTGAAGTCTTACGTTCGTATCCCGACGAATATATATGTCCCTGCGACACCTTCTAATACCACGATACTTAGAGAGCACCATCACTGAAGGCCAACACAACCATTAACGTGATGAGATTCACCAGACGAACCACCATGCCCCAAAGCAGGTGACCCACACATAGACCACAGGCGACAGCTTAGAGCCTGCAAGCGACTGCGCGCTTCGTGCAGACAACCCGCGCAGCCTGTAAATGAACCGTGCTGCCCCCAGTGAATCCTACTGTGGTCCACCAGCACTACACCGTACCTAACGCGACCCATAAGAGCGCACAGTGACCCAGCAGAGCGACAATGGCCAAAACCCACGTCACTAGCACGACATCGGGCTGTCCCGAATGGTGACTCGACTTGCAGTTTGGAGAACTGCCTAATGGTACATAGAGAAGGGAAATAACCAGTTCAGTCTCATGTGGCCTTGTTCGGGAGAATGGATATTGAAGAAGTGATAGAGGTCCAAAAAGTAGGCCAAAATGAAATGCAAAGAAAAAATTCAATCCAATCCATAAAACAAGGAGAAAACAAAACTTGAAAGAGAGTTTAGCTAAAGAATAGAGGCTTCTGAGGAAACTAGGAGAAAGAGAAGAGATCCACAAATCTGGAGTAACCAAGAGAAAAAGATAAGAAACTAAGGTTCAGGTAAAGAACAATGATAGTTGGGGAACTGAGTTTAATGGGGAGAAGAACTGAAAGTATCTAATAAAAAGGTATGAGTGACCAGCTTGTAATGGCCCTAGAGTGACAAATGAAACCTCTAGTGTTAAACTAGAGAGAGTTGGTTGGACCTTTTCTCATCCCGTATCAAGGATCCCTTAAGGATCCATAACCCCAATTTTCTCTTATGAGAAACCAAAAAATCTTTGGAGTTACCAAAACTATTTCTAAAAATCACTTGGTCCGCAAGTTAGCCACATGCGTGCGCCCACGCCTGCTCGCTGTTGTCAGTATTTTTTACCGGAGTTGAATTGAAAGATTCATCCCCCGGGTCGTATCACAAGGAAGGTTAGTCGGATTCAATTGTACGATTATTCGATCATGAAAAAGAGAATCCTAAACACTCTATTCAATGATTTTTTGGGTTTCAATTATCAACTAAGAATTAAAGCTAATGAAAAGCAATTTAAATAGCAGGATAAGTTTACTCGGTGATTAAAGAGCTAGGGAATCGGGAATAATTGCTTTTGGTTCTAAAACAACTATCGGCAATCAATTGCTCGGTTAAAGGACTTGAATCGTTTCTTGTCCAGAGGCTCACTCTCAATAACTCTTCGTAACAAGAGAGTGAACGTACACGATCAACTATCAATTCCAACAACTCATAGACAATACGTCTCCGAACAAGTCTATCCTAAATAAGCCTAAATCGACCAACATCTCCCCTCTTGGTTCTACACGTTGATTTATTAGGTTAGACAGGTGATCAATCTACTAACCCTAGAATAAGCACAACTCGAATAGGCATGAACAATCAAGAACAAGCAATCAATATCGAACCTAATCAATCATCCCCTATCCCTAGCGTATGGATTTAGCTACTGATGGAGAATTCAATATCACAATTCATATTAACCCAAGTCATCATCACCAACACACAATTGAGAAAAAAGAACATACGATTAATGTAAATAATCCAATGTTAAATCCAAAAGCATCCAAATCCAAAGCGAGAAATAGGAGTTTTCAATCTTCAAGAACAAAACCAAAGTACAAAGTAATGAAAAGAAATGAGTTTCTAGAGAGAATAAACGTAAAAACGAAGTCTGAAAAAATGAATCCTCAATCCTAGGCCCTAATTCTGATGTAAAAACCCGCGCCTCGAAATTTGCACTGCCCATCTCGCGAGTCGCGACATAGGTTGCGAGTCGCAGCATCTCGCGAGTCGCGCGTCGTAAAAAATATTTAACATCTGGGGAAAATCGTGACCAAACCCGCGAGTCGCGACTCGTTTGACGAGTGCTACTTTTCATCTCTGTTGATCCCGCGAGTCGCGACTGTCTCGCGAGTCGCGACTCGTCTCGCGGGTCGCGAGATATTCTGGGCAGTCTTCAGCTCATTTTTTCAGTCCTTCCTTCAACTTTCGGAGCTCCACAACGCGTATTCTTGGCATCACGGTCTCGGCTCCAACAGTCTCTTCCTCGACCGGCACATCCTACCTCCTGAAAACACAAACACGGAGAAAACACGAAGCATAACACAACAAAAAGACGCACAAAACGAAACTAAAGAGAAAAAACACAAAACCACGGAATTGGACCAAATAAACTACTATAATCCTAGAAGTGGGGAAAATAAAAAGAAAATAAACCCAAAATAAAGACACAAAAATGGGACAAACAATCGCCTTGGTCACGCAACATCGTCGGATTACACTTGAGCGTGTCTGTTCTCGCGCTCGTATTCGTGCGTGCCCGTGATATTCACGACTCGCTGTTACGCTCGCTACTCCTGGCGCTAGACGCGTGCACCTCTCAAACACTCGTTGTCGTGCGTCAGTTTGCGTCACTCATGTCGTGCATATTTTCATGCCTATGTGCATGCGGTCTTGTGTCGTTTGCTAACCCATCTCGTCTATGGTCATGCCACGTTGCACAACTGTTTTTCCGATCGTATGGCCTCACGTGATTGCTTAGCCCTTCGCGCGACCTTCCTCGTGCGTGTACATCATTCCCAATCATGTACGTTCGTGGACGCAAACCATCGTTTTCTCATTAACACGTCCCAACGTCAAGCGCCCAATGCGTAGCCCACAACGAGTGCTTCACTAATGCCTAGTGGTTAATCCTGTAGCTTGCAAGTGCTCTGGAGACCAACAAATTCCCGTTCCGCTCATGTGTTCTCACCACATGTCAGTTACAGAGTCTAGCTCACCAATCATTTACTCCCAGCCAACCCACAACTCGCGAGTGTTTCCAAGTTTTAAGGTTGTTTTAGAAAAGTCTTTGGGAGAAGAATCTTCAAGGCGAGTTTGTAATGTCTCATTCAACCCTCTGAAGGAGCTCATTTTACTACTAAAAAGTTGACAAAATTCATTGGATTATTATTGATAAGTGAGTATAGATTGTACAAAGTTTGAAGAGAGTTCTACTTATAAGACAAATTGTATGACAAACGTGACTATTTTTAATAGTGAAACTTTGAAAAGCATGTTTTGATATTGTGTACTTCAATTTTTACATTAAATAAACACCAACAACCTACAACCACCATAGCTTAGCTACCTGATGTGAGCATCGACAATTATCATAACATTAAATGTTGAAATCTCTCGGCTCATTACCACCTCCACCGTAGCTCACCTTTACTTACGACCCTGAACACAACTTAATTGTAGGACGAGGAAACACATAGGCTCACTGTGATCACGTCAGGTGTAGTGTATCATCACCACCCATTACAAACAAAATTTAGAAAATGTGGGGGTGTCAGAAACCATGAGTGGAAAACAAGGAATTTCGACCACTGCAAAAATTATGGTACTTAAGTGTATAAATTGTGAAAATCTCCATTCCAGAATAATGATCGAGTAAAGGTTATCTCTCTCTTGCATCTCCTTCCTCAAAGTAAAAAAATAGTAAAATGCCCCAATTTTATCCTAGGGCCTGGTGTCACGGAACTGGAGGACGGTCTGTCCTTTTCCCCCCGAGTGTTGGGATTTGTGAGCAGATCTGAAGGTTTGACGTAGAAAACTTACGGCTTAAAATTTATGGCAATCTGGTTGATCTTCAAACGGATTGACCGGGATGAACACGAACATGGTTGGATCATGAGTGAAACGTTGGGCTCGCGATCGGGTCATGTGGGTCGAATCGGTCGAGCATCGCAGGTGGTGCCGAGTGGCGCGTCGCGATTAGCTTCGCGGTTACGGGGTGCATCGTGATCGACGTTGCGAGTCCGGTGGTGGCGCATCGCTGGTCCTCGGCTGGTCACACGGCGGCACTGCGGCGGAGCTGGCGGGTCGCAGCTTCGGTCGTGATTTGTCTGCTCCGGTTGATCACGGGGTTGATGAATATATGTATCTCAATAAACCACAGAATCTTATACAGTATATCTCAAACACCCTCTTCAACTTGTACGAGTGGAGCAACGAGAAGAAGATAAAACTCGAATGGGAACTGAGAGAGAGAAGGGGCGCGCAGTGGAATCATGAAAACAATATTATCATAATACATGATGAATATAGCCTGAGAATCATGAAAATAATTTACTGATTAAACACTACGAATTTAACTACTAATATTGACATCCTCAAAACAATATTAACATAAATTTACTGACATCTCAAAACACTGTGAGCAATGCATGATACGAGGGTAACCCTACACAACTCAACATTCGACAGAGCAGGGCTTCCAAAGGCCCATTAATTTCCATAAGTCAAAACCAAATTCATGACGAATGCAATTAATAGTCGGTCTCCATTTGGTCATGCAATAGAATTCAGGGACCACAATGGGGGGTTAATAAATTTAATCGCATTCTAAGTAAATCTCATTTCTCGATCCTAAGTTCATCAAATTTGATTATACGTCATCCGGGAGAAAGCCCGTACACTCTCATAAGAATTTCTCGGATCTTCAAATAAAAAATTTATCCTGGTAATTTCCTACAATTAATTTTAGTGATATCACCAGAGGGGGAGCCCATACCGCAACTAATTGATTTACCGACAAATCAGAAATGGAGGCCTTAGGAATTTTACAATTAACTTTAATTTAAAATCACTTCTCAAACATAGTATAATTTAAATGAGGATTTTTAAATATATAAATATTTATGCAATTCTAAATTAATCCTATGCAAATAAAATAATTAATTTACATGCATAAATAAATATGCTATTCTAAATTAATCCCATGCAAAAGCAATAATTAATTAACATGCATAAATAAATAAATAAAATATTTAATGCACATAATAAAATTTAAATAAATAAATAAATCCACTATTATGGCCATTAAATATTGAGTTCTCATAAACACAGAAACCTTGTATATTTTCTTTCACTGTTCAACTAGAACTCCCACTGCAGAATCCTGGTTGATATTGTACTGTTTGCCAGACAAAGAAAAACCCATTCACCTCGAGCCGCCCGCCGCCCGCCGGTGGTCGGAAAAGTCACCGACCATCATTTTTTTTTTCGTCCGCGTGCGTGCCCGCATGCTCTTTCCGGGCTCCAGTCCGATTGGATTTTTGAGGTTTGTTGATCTTGTGATCTCCCGGTCGTCAATCCATGGTCACAATACGAAAACTATAATTTAGAAAATTACATAATCCGATCCTAGATTCAATGAATGGATGTACGTGTTTTCTAAACAAATAATTAAATCTATTCGGTCAACCCCCGAGCGAATAATTATTATAAACATTCAACCATAAATTCTTCGACATGTCCGAGGCTTTAAAAATAAATTTAGAACCCATACATCACATTCAACAATATTTATCAAACACATAGTCGACCATAATAGTGGATTAAACTAATTCATGCAAAACCAAGTTATGCGAATATAATCCAATATATGGCTGCGTTTGAACACATCTTGTCAAATAAAGCCGTAAAAATTTGAACTTTGTACAAAACAAATTAACCAAGTTCTCTGATACCTCTTGTTGGGATCTGTGAGGATCTCGTTATGTACAAATCACAACTCAATAGCAAACGTGAACCTATGAGCAGCGGATCTAAAGGTTTGACGTAAATAACTTACGACATAAAACTTATGGCTATCTGGCTGATCTTCAAACAAATTGACCAGGATGAACACACGAAAAGGATTGGAACACGAACGGATCGTCAGGCTCGCGATTGTGTTGTATGGGTTAAGTGGGTCAGATCGGTCGGGCGTCGCGGGTGGTGCGTCGCGATCAGCTTCGCGGGTCCGGGGCGCGTCACGATCGGTGTTGCGGGTCCGGCGGTGGCGCGTCGCTGGTCCTCGGCTGGTCGCACGGTGGCACTACGGCGGAGCTGGCGGGTCGCAGCTTCGGTAGTGATTCGTCTGCTCCGGTTGATCACGTGGTTGATGAATATATGTATTTCAATAAACCACGAGATCTTCTACTGTATATCTCAAACACCCTCTTCAACTTGTACTAGTGGAGCAACAAGAAGAAGATAAAACTCGAATGAGAACTGAGAGAGAGGGGGCGCGCGACGTGAATAATATGGAATAATGTTCCAATTCTTCTCTTCCCATGAGCTTAATGGTGTATATATAGAGCTACAGTAGGGACCCTTAGGAGATTAGGATTAAGGCTCTTTAATTAGTTAAAATACTTGTGGGCCAAACCCACTAACATAATATTATTGCACTCCATTTTCCTAGCCCAAATTAAAATTGAGACTCCAATAATAATTACTCGAATTATCTCCCCATGTTTAAGATATAATGTCCAATAATTAATTCGATTACTGATAATAATAAATTAATTAATTTATTATTATTTCACCGAAGCTAGCGCTCGTTCATCACATTCTTACTATGCCGGAATTTAATCCACTTGCAGGGTTTAGCATAATAATCCTTCATGAACTCACTCCGGGGACATCATAAAGCTAAACGTACAGGGTAGCTGTAATTATCCTAACAGTACATTATACATGCCGCAATATTACGCAAGACAGTTGGTCTATTGGTTCAGTTCACTAAACCTCACCCATGTGAATGAAAGTAATAATTACTACATATATATGTCTATTTAATATCTTACGGTTTAAGAGAACGCAGTATTTAACCGAGGTATAGTTCGTTTACGACGATCAGTATAAAATGAATTGCTCCTCTCTGGGATCATGTTGAATACATAAATGTACTAGAGCACCTAATCAGTCAAGACAAACTGTACCGTTGACGATGGGATGTTCATGTCCATCTACGTTGTGAACCATTATTCTTGTTTAGCAAGTAACTGATAAAATGATCTTCGGTTCGCCTGATGACGACCCACCTTATCTAAGTGCAAAACAACAGAATAGAATTTGTTTAATCTAACATGATTCTCATTCATAAAGGGTAAAAGTGTAATATCATCCAAAGCTAAGCTTTTAGTATATAACACTAACACCAAGTGGTCCCGATCTTGAAGCATCGCCATGTAGGGTGCGGTGGGGAGGTCGGTGATGGTGGTAGTGTTCAGCGGATGCCACAGTGTTCCTTTGTGGGAGGGGGGAGAGAGGGGTAGTTTTGGTTTTCCCCTTTGCTGGCATTCTCTGGTGTTGGAAAGGTCGGCTCCTCAGGTGGCGCTCGTGCAGTGGTGCGGCAGCTCCGGAGTGTGCGTGGGGAGACTGTAGAGTGGGCTGACTTGGGTTGCGTCTGCGGAGTACTAGGAGAGGTCGACGAGTCCGTGGTCCAGACCTAGTTAGCCTAATAGGGAGTTCCTATATACGTTTGTTTTGGGCCGTGGATCTTGTGGTTTCACTTAGGGCTGTGATTTTAAAACCGGTCCGGGCTGAAATGAAATAAGCTAGTTCGGTCCCGTTAATCATGTAAAAAAGCAAGTTTTTTCGGCTCGGTTTTTTCAGATCATTATTGGTTCGATCAATCGGTTTGTTGAACAAAATACTATAAATAACCGAAAAACCGATATTATATATATTAATAACCATAGTTTGTCTAACAACTAACCTTATTTAGTTAATTAATTTAATTTGAAAAGTGAAAACACAAAACAGACCACTTTCCACTCTCATCTCATCACTTTCCTCTTCATCTTTTCCTCGTCGAGCGTAAAAAATAAAATAAAATTAAAAAAAAAAACATTTTTTTTTTAATTTTTTTTATTAGAAAAAAAATCGTTTGATCATTTCCGTCTTCAATTGTGAAGTTGACAACCCTAAATCGATTTTCGAGTTCCGATTTTGAGCTTCAAAATTTGAAACCGGAACCCCCCTTTTCCTTGGATTCTCAATTGCTCAACGCTCATGGCTTCAGAATCTTAAAAGAGTAGCCACAGTCAAAGTTCAACGCGTCTAAAGATGCTGGTACCTCAAAAGAGAAGAAACAGAATCCTAATTCGAAGAACCCACAGCCACATACGAAAAGAAGATTGCAAGAGACTTGAGAACGAAAGAAGAAGAGGTCGTAGGTGTGGGACCACTTCAAAATCGTCCATAAGCCACTGATGGTTGAGAATGAAGAGGGTGTGAAGGTGGAAGTTGGAAAAACTACCCGAGCTGAATGAAAATATTGCCAATCTGATCTAGCTTGCAACTCGACTAGGAATGGGACTAGTACTCTCCAAAAACACCTTAAATTGCATTGTGATAGTTATTTGTTTAATGCTAGAAACTTAAGAGAGGGTCAGAAATATTTTGTCATGGATGTAGAGGGTAAAGATGTTGTTGTTACTCATTGGACACAAGAAAATTGCACTAATGCTGCTGTTGAAATGATTGTGATTGATGAAATGCCATTTTTTGCAATTGAAAAGAATGATTTTAGGAGATTTTGTGTTGTAGCTATTCTTAAGTGGCAAATTCCTTCTATAAAAGTTGTGGTTAAGTCTCATAAGTATGTACAATACTAAGAAATAAGCTTTAAGAAATGAACTTAAGAATCATTGTGTTGGTTTGACAACTGACACATGGTCTTCAATCCAAAACATCAATTACATGGTGCTAACAACCCATTTCATTGATGCTAATTGGACCTTGAATAAGAGGATTCTTAATTTCCGTGTCATTTCAAATCATCAAAGGATAACAATAGAAAAGCTACTTGAAAATTTCTTGCAAGAGTGGTCAATTAGGAAAGTTTTGACCATTTCAGTTAATAATGCATCTGCCAACAAGGTTGCACTAGATTATATGAAAAGAAAGCTTAACAATGATGATAAACAACTTGTTTTAGGGGGGAAATTTCTCCATGTAAGATGTTTGGCTCATGTGGTGAGTCTCATTGTTAAATCTGGATTGGTGATTGTATGGATAATTCAGTGGCTTTTATTAGGAATGCAGTAGTGTATGTTAGAAGTGTTGGATTTGATATACCCGTACGGAACAAATAACGCAGCGGAATTTAAAAATTTTATAAGTA
>CACSLK010003174.1:5970878-5990395 GCA_902706635.1 Striga hermonthica
CGTTCGGTTCCTTTGCCACGACCATCACTGGCATTGTTTCTTTCTTGTGATGGGCCGCGTGGAGACTTGGTTAGGACGTTCGGTCGTTTCGTAATCTTTGACGTGGGCGACTTTGTGTGGGTTACTTCTCCTCCGAACGATAGAATCGACCCCTATGAGATCATCAAACGACTCACGCAGGATACTTACCTCTTCGCTTGCCTTCTCATAAGTGCTCATCTGGTGTTTTTCACGTGACGAAGTTGGTCCCTTTGCGTGACGACGGTTCCGACAGAGACGAGCTCGGTCCCAATTCGAGGGCAAATTCTTTTCAACAAGGGGGATGATGATGGAGACGAGCTCGTGATGGCTTTTTTGGACAAATACGATCATCTTCCGACATTCATTTGATTATTTACATTGCTTAATTAATTATATTATTTCCTTATTATTATTATTATTATTATTATTATTATTATTATTATTGTTGTTGTTGTTGTTGTTGTTGTTGTTGTTGTTGTTGTTGTTGTTCCATTTCCTTATTTATGTTATTTAGGATTAAAAAAATATTAATTATTGAGGGTTATCTTGTTTAGCAAATAGGAGTTTTAGGGGTTTAGGACTATATATTATTCCTCTCTTTATTGTAGCAGACGGTGAATGATTTTGAGTTTTATCTGATATTGTGAGTTCTTCACGAGAGAGTATCTCGTATCTTTCCGTTCTTATTCACGTTCTATATCAGATAGTTATCCTCTAGTCTCGTTTGTGTTGTGAATATAAGTGATTCCTATCGTTCCGGGAGAAAAAAGGTGTATAAATTTCAATATATGTTCTTAGTCAATCTTCTGAAAATAGCAAAACTGATAATGCTCTACATAGAAAACATAGCAACAATACTCCGAAACTATTCCACATTACTCCAAAGCATAGCATCTGGACATGCTCCGGTAGGTATGTTCTGGGACTTTTACTTCGCCCCATACGCGAAAGTACGTGGAGAATTTACATTTCTACTGCTTCTATATATTTTGGACGCAGCGTATCACTGTTGATGCAACATGTTATAAGCTGGAAGGTCGTGTATCCTGTTAATATCTTCTAAAGACATTTCTCTCTCCAATTGTGTTCTTGTTACTTGTAGCACCTCCTGAGAAAAATGAAACTTACATGAAAAACCAACGGTTTTGTCCGTGTATATGGTTTGAATCATAAAACAGGACTTGAAAATGTTTCTATTATGAATCACCCTTTGTTACTTATCAAAAAAACAAGTTTTGTCTATTTCATGTTTTTTAAATGCATGTGCAGATGGACAAGCATCAAGGGAAAGAGTAGAAAACCACATTGAACTCCATATATGAAGCATGCATGGCAAGCCACTGAGCGTCCACCATTGCAAAAGCTATACAATAGAGGTTATCAAATGCATCTTCATCTTCTGTAGCTCGTGTGAAAGAAATTTCTCGTCAGTGAAAAAACAAAGAACCAAAACAAGTAAAAGAGACGAGAAAAGATTAAACGCATTGAAATTTGACATTGTTTTACCTTCTAACAACTTAATAAAATTAAGTCCAGGAAGACATCTTGGTTTTTCTGTACCAAAAAAACTAAAATTAAGTCCAGGAAGACGCTATTTAACATGTCAATAGACAACACTGAAGTGAGCTGCACCTGAGTGTAAGTCGAGCATCTGAATCAGCATAAAAGTAATGTTAATGCCAGCTACCGCAAACGGGTATTCCCATTTAGCGCGTTCTCCACCTTGTTTTAGAAGTAACCTATGGAAAGTAGCCTTCAAATGTTTCCTGTTAGTGAAAAGAACATCTTTCCTAACAGAACATCATAAGATTTATCATTTGTTCTTGGATGTAGCATGTAATTGATCGACCATACCGGATAATTTCTCGCGAAAAATAGCAAGTTCTCGAGCGAAAGGAATCCACAGCCCCTAAGACCCAACAAGGTAGCATAATTACACAATAATTTTGTTATTCGAAATGGTCTTCACTACATAACAAGCATACATGGTCATATCCTAAATTTAGAGCATATTACAACGAGATAGACTGAAGAACTACTCATAGGGAGATGTTAAATAGAAGATATGCAACTGTACCTGAAGTCGGTTGACGGATTTGCCCCTTGCCAGCCCATATCTTTCCACTGCTCAGAGATCAAGCCTCTAAGCTTAATATTGGGAAAGGCAGCATCCCACAAGGCCTTCAGAGCTTCCTGTAAATCAAGATGCATCATTATGTAGTCAAACAACTCATAAATGAATGTGTTTATTGAAGTGGTAGAGTCTCACTTGCATACCGGATATTCACATACTTACAGGCAGAACAAAATTACATAATGAGCATCAAGATTTGCATGAACTTATTTATAAGATAATACTGAATCGTTCACTTAAATCTGAGTCTCGAGAACTTGCTTTTACTCTTTTATTTTTGTTCATATCCAACTGATTATTAACCAAAAAAAAAAAAAAAAAATAGAGCAAAAATGTACTTGATGATCAGTTCGTAACTCGTCAAAAGGTACTCGTAACCGTTCTTGAAGTCTTTGCAGCCTTTCTTCCTGCAAAGAATTTGCACATTTTGTTACGGCGATAATAAATTGATTGCTCAATCTTCATCTTCATGGATAACAAAAAACAAGAGAAAGTTTAAGACCTCAACCAGCCAAAAGAAAGCTTTATAAACATGAACCAAAATCATGGTAAAATATATTAAAAAGGAAAATAACAAAAGAAGCAAGAAGTTTTGCTCCATTAATACGAGACAAGATAAGCTGCATGCCACGCATCCCTAGTCACCTGAATAGGAGTCAAGGTGTAGTTAAGATACTTGTCACTTCCAAACTTTTTATTGCTCGAGCGGCTAAAGAATCCTCCTATCCATGCTCGTGGTCCAACCATAGCATGAGCTACAAACAACAAAAGAACATCACAAATTTCAGAATTCTAGATAGACTATATAATTTCATTGAGTATATAGGTGCAAACCATTTTATCACTAATGAGAAACAACACGAAACCTTTCGCTTTAATTGTTTACTTAAGATAATGAAGCAATTTTGTTTTTAAAATCTTATGACATATTTGAGAAAGAGAAAAAAAAACACTCTACTATTACAATGTAACAACAGGAAGAATAAACAAAGTTGCCACAAGTTTGCTATATTCTGTGTCGGCGCCATTCTATTTTGGCAAGATCAAAGGAGAGGGAATTCTAGAGAAGTATGCAACAAAGACAATTCAAGAGAACAAAGAAAGCACATGTTTTCTACTCACGAAAGCACTGAGCTAGGTGTGATGTTACGTGAGCAGAGTTATGTGACCATGCTGATTCTTCTTCTTGCGTATTTGCACAACAATAAGGTTCATTTTCATCAACCTGGCCAGATAAACAGCATTAGGTGCAAAAAAAGGTCTTATTTAAGTAACAAAAATCTTATTTCAGCCATAAGGAACTCAACAATTGATGTAGTATCTATATATACTGAAAAAGGTTGGTGGAATAATCTAAAATAGTACTTTTGACTTTGTAATTAAATATGTTGACTTATTATTAAAGGAAATATAGTAAAAATTGATTTAGTATTTATAAATAAGAAAATGAAAATCAAATTATACCATACCTTTTGTAAATCGTGCAATTCGGTTAATAGAACGACTTTAATACTAATTTTGAGAATTATTTTGTGATAATTATCTCAATAAAAAACCTATTCTTCATATTAATTACAAATCACTGAAATTTCTTCTTATTTTCGTAATCAACTATACAACATGTTTTCGAAATTTCATCTATTAAATAGTTTATCTTTTAGAAATTATTATTTGAATATGCACGATAACACTGCAAATATAATTATAAAATAAAATTTGAAAATCGATTATCGAAATTTTATTATGATATTTATCACAATGTTACAATAGAATACATTAATAAGTAATCAACTAATCGCGATGATTTCTTATTCATTTAGTAACCAACCATATACTAAAATATTATTTATCGTATATTCAGAAAATCATTGAATCAAGAGGATTATTTTAAAATTCTGATTTATCAATAACTCAACCGATTTCAGGTTTTCAAAAGTTACAAACGCAATTTCCACAATATCAAAAGAAATTCAACTATTTATGTTTAATAACAAACCAATCTTTATCTTTAATAACAAATCGTGCGTTCTCCTAATTTGTTGGACAGACCATATGTAGACCGGAATATGCACGAGAACATTGCAAAATATTAGTTAAAAAATAAATTTAAATATGCGTGAGAACATTGTAAACTATAAGTACAAAATAAATTTTGAAATCAATTGCAAAAATTTTATTATATAATTACCTAGTACTACAATACAATTGATATCTCAACATCAATCACAAATCATGTGATAATTTGGTAACGAGGCATATACTAAAAATTATATATTCAAGGATTTCAAAAATATTATTTGATGTTATCAATAATTACAGCGAACCAGTTTTTTAAAAATTCATATTGTGATTCACAATCTCATTAAAACTTCATATACATTAATAGGTTATAAATGAAAATTAAAATATTTATATTGTATATTATTATAATTTAAAAGAAAAAATAAAATAATATTGGCGCAAAATAATTTTTTAACTTTAAAATAGTATATATTACAGTCAATGTTGGTTATAATATCTGACACAAATTTTCAACATTAGCAAAACTTATTTAGAAATCAACATGTAATAAATATGAGTAAGGAGAGAGAGCGAGAGAAATTCTGTGAGTAATATTTGTTGATAATGTTCAAATATATTAAAATTTTATTATCTTTAATTATAAAAATGATCTCTAAAATGTCACCTATTTTATAACGAGTGAAATAAACATATAAATGATATATTAATTATTATATATCATAAGATAAAAGAAAAAAAAAAAGTAATAATATTTAAAACTGTTTTTATACTAATCAATATTTTATTGCTTTAATACGAGCAGTTTGCCATGCATCGCACGGGCTACATACTAATTTTAATTACATATGAATGAGGAAAATCAAATGTGTGTCGATCAAACCACAAGTCAAAGCATACGCCTAAAGAGGAGATGAATGCAGGAAAAGTCAGGTGGGTGTGTGTGTGTGTGTGTAAATACAGGTAATATGAAAGAAAAACTCCTTACACAGATGAATTTTGAAAACTAGATACTAGTAAAATTTTAGAGAGAGAGAGAGAGAGAGAGAGAGAGGACTATGTGAATATTTGATACTAACAAGTGATAATTGGAAAAAGATTCCATTAAAGCCCAAGCATGGAAGGTACCACAAATTTCTTATGATATGCTCCGTTCTCTTAGTAATGCACAAATCACCCATACAACTCATTTTGAATATCAGGAATAACATCAATGGGAAGAAGAAGTAGACAATCATTCAGACTCACAACTCAAACATTCTTGAACATTCTACTATCGGTTACTTATTCACTGTCATCAATGCAAAGTGCAGTCATCAGAAAACAAGTACACTAACTGTTGGGTGAAAAATCCAGTAGGCAAAAGGGCTTTGCAATTCAATCACAAGCAACCTCATTTGTCTCAAGCACCCTTTTCTTCACTAAATCAAATTTGTGGAGATAAAAAAAGACTGAAAGTTCAAAACAGAGATAGAGCCGCTTACTCTATGGTGTGAGGCGCACGAAGGTATAATACATTTCCTGCGCCTTAATTTCATCGGACCAAAATGACGAAATCAAATCCTCCCACCCATTTCACACCAAAAGAAAATTTGGAAGCAATTTAACAATGCAAAAATAACAAAATAATTACCCCCTCACCCCCAATTCAACCTTCATCATTTCAACTCTCGAGCAATTTGACAATGCAAAAAATAACAAAATAATTACCCCAATAGCCCAATCTATGCTTCCTCACCCCCAATTCAACCTCTCATCATTTCAACTCTCTCTCTCTCTCTCTCTCTCTCTCTCTCTCTCTCTCTCTCTCTCTATCTCTCTCTCTCTCTCTCTCTCTCTCTCTCTCTCTTAAATACACAAAATTAAGTTATCCAATGGGCAAAACCAGTGTCAAGAATTCTTGAAGGTTGAAAATCTCAAGAGAGGAAATCTAAAAATCATTTCTTTTGGGCTGTCACAGCTCGAAAAGGGCAGATTGATAGCGCAATCAAAGGGAACTTTCTTGGGTTTGTTCACTTTTTACAATGACGACTTTCGTCTATTGATGCGTACATTTTGAAAAGGGCAAACAGTTCTTCAAAATGGAAAGAGAACGCCCGCAACGTTTAACAATTTTTATGCATAATAAGATCAAGGCGGACAGAATATACATACATACCTGAGGTTAAATCATGCGAGAATGAAACAGAATTCTTGATGTTAGAAATTGTTGATTTCGTATGATGTTGGACGCGAAGGTAAGAACCAAAATAGATTAGAAAACAAAAATGGGGAAGTAAGTAAGATGATAGCTGATCTAATGCCTCTATAAACGGACGGCAAAAGGTCTCCATAGCCAGCAATGTTGCAAGAATACCGCCCAATTTTTTATTTTATTTTTGAATCCATAAACTTTAAATTAATAAACACATATATATAGAATGTGATTGTTTATAAACATAATTAGAAAAGTTCAATCAAAACTCAAATTTAACTTAACTCAACTATGCTTAAAATTGTAAATATAATTAAATAATATCAATCAATCATTCTTACAATCACGTCAACTCTAATTCGTTATTCATCAACTCGCATAATTTTAACTAGAATAATGTTATTTGGCCAACTTGGGTGACAACTTGGATTACAACTCAAGTGTAAATGTATTATCAAGAAATTATTAAATAATGCATTTACAATGGTGTTGTAACCGAAGTTGTAATTCAAGTTGGCTTTATAGCATTACTCTTTTAACTAACCGTTATTTTCAATCATTTTATTACTTTTACATTAAATCAACTTTAATCTAGTGGAGACTAACAAACTCCAAAGATGGAAAATAATACCGCCCTATTTGGAGTTATACGTTTGCAAACATCGCCAAAATTTTGCAACTGTGATAATATTCAATTATTTTTTTTTCTGACATGGCATATTGATATAGGCCCGGGTCGGCTGAACCAATTATCACCTCGTAAGCGAACGAGCTGTGTTGATCGGTCGGTTTAAGATTATTCAAGGTCAGAAGAATTAAGTTTGAGAGGTAAGAGTTAACTGAGCTACTCAGCTCGATTAGGTGCGGGTCGACTTGCTTATAGATTTAGAGGTTCGAGCTGAGAACTGAAGACAACTCGATCACATGCGAGTTGATGATTTAGAAAACCTATGGACCTCAACAAGAGGACATACGAGGGAAAGCACCGAAATAAGAAAGGAGAGTTGTAGGTGAACACAATTAAATATGGATAGACACAATAGTGTGAACACGATATGTGTTGCGTTCTATGAAGAACGTAGATCGATGTGTACCCAGAATCCTAAAAGTTCATGACAGCGGATCTGGAGCTAGGATTAAGAATTTACGGTTTAAAAGTCGCAGACTCTAAGACGACTTACACGACTTACGTGGCCGGACGAATGAATTCTTGTCAAACTTCTCGTCCGCGTTTCTTAAAGTTGGTCGCATCTCGTTGTTCCTTGCTGGTCATCGATCATCTGGATGTTTCGTGCCTCGCGCTACGTGCCATTGGGGTTGCCACGTGGGGTGGCTATGCATCATCCAAGGCTGCTGCATGCACTGGTAGTGCGTCGTGCGGGGTTGTGTGTGTTGGTCGTGCTGCGTACGCTGGTCGTTCCATGCCTCGTCATGTCGTCATCGTGTATTTATAGGCTATAACAAGGACCATAAATAGATGCTAAATATAAACTTCTCAAGTGTGAACAGAACTATAAGCCTTGGTCTACCTTTATCATCATACTAAAGAAATAATATTGAACTTCCAATTTAGCCTTCGAATTACTATAATTCATCTCCCAATAAATTGCTAGGTTTACTTCCCCATGTTTAAGATCTTACGTCAGTTGATCAATTAAATTACAGTAAAAAAGATATAATATTTATTTTCTTCCATCAATACAATACAACTAGGAACACCTACCTAATCTGGTTTATGTAGACAATAATAGTCTTGTTAAAAAAGTACCTACTAATCTCTCTCTCTCTCTCTCTCTCTCTCTCTCTCTCTCTCTCTCTCTCTCTTTAATATTATATATCTAAGATATGATATAATTTGATTTTTTTTGTTTCACTTCTTTATTATACATCTTTGTTAATAGAGTATAAAATATATTATGATATTTTCTTCTTTATGGGGGCCCATTTCTTGTGTTTGGGCCCCAAGTTCGACTTCTTATGGTGTCACTTTTTTTTTTGTTCGCATTTTTTCTTATTTTTGCTTTGCTCTCCTGACAACCTCTGAAAAAATAGCCCTTTTTTTCTCTAATAAAAAACTACCTCAGACTACTGATTTAGGCTTGCTCCTGCTCCAAGTAAGCTTGCCCACCTTTACTGTTCATCTTCTTTTTCTTATTCGAAAAGTAGGATTTTGTACCTTTGAACCAGGATCTAGGCAATTGAAAGTCAACTATCTGAGGTGGTCTCATTCATGGTAAATTAAATAATAATCGAATACATATGCTCGTTTACTATCTTATGGGTTTAAGAGAATGCTACAGTTACTGAGGTTTATATTATTTACTTGGTAAGTATAAAATATTCTTATCCTCTAAGGTCCGTTCAATACATTACAAATGCACTAGTATAATTCATTAGTCAAACATCAACTAATTCGAAATCACTCTACAACCTTTCACATGAGTTAGTTTAATTCTGTAAGGTTGTGAACCAATAAACTATATTTTACAAGGAACCACTAAAATGATCTTTATGTTTGACATATCGAACCATATTATCGACAATGTAAAATAAAGAAACTATGTTCACATAAATAATAACTACAAACACGTACTTACTAAAATAGAACTCTCGTTTATAATAGAATTGTTGGTAATACAAAGTTGAGCTTCTACAATATACCCTACCAATCTCCCACTTATACTTTAAAGATTTAAGCTATGCTAAGTATACATTATTTCAATCAAATTCTCATAGAACAATCTAACTACTCTCAATGCATCTGACTCCTATCTCCTCTACGTGTCTGTTAAAGACCTTAGCTGGTAAGCTTTTTTTTAAAAGAATCTACTAAGTTGTCTTGTGGCGCAATCTTGGCGGCAACGACCTCTCCTCATCCTATGATGTCTCAAATAATATGGTACATGCGCTCTATGTGTTTTGTAAGACCCCGTTCGATTTATAGAATTTCTTGGATTATTCTATTTATCGAATTTTATTTATGAGATTATATTTATTGTATTGCTCATGAGGTACTTAAATTATGGGTTTAAGTACTCGATCGCTTTATTTTAAAACGTTCATCGTTTGCGATTTCAGTTTAATCGCGTAGCTCGGATTTAACCAGTTCGATTATTGGATTTATTTTTGGATATTATTATATTGGCATTATTATTATTATTAATTTGAATTTAATTGTCAAAGTGATATTATTGTGTGGATTATATGTATATTTTTTGGATTATTAATTATTGTCAGTATTATTATTACACCTGATATTAACTGTCTAATTTATATTTAATTGCCAAATTGTCTAAATGTTTTATTTGCTTATTATTGTATAATATATTGTGTGTAAAATAAATATAAATATATTATCCGGGTTGAATTATTTTTATCGCGATTGAATCGAGCCTCGAATATTTGTTATGTTGTAACCGAGAAGAGTCTCGAGCCCGTGCATCGAACCCGCACCCCACGCCCGGGTAGCGCCACCCGACCCGCCTACTACTCTCTCTCTCTCTCTATCATATATTGGTGTTACTTGTTTAGCAAGTTGAGATTTTTTTAACCTAGTAGCATATATATATATATATATATATATATATATATATATATATATTATGTATATTGTGAATCCCTCTTCTCCTCTCATACGTTTATCACACAACTTTTCGTTTTCTCTCCATCTCTGTCTCGCTAGTCGCCGTGCAAAGAAAAGAAGAGAGAAATCTCTCGATCATCACCTTCATCTCTCACCCTCTCACTAGAAACCAAACACCACACCACTCCAACTCAAACTCATAATCCCGGTGACCAGCACACCGTCCCTCATCACCGTCGCGACGTCCCCTCCCTCTCAATATCCGACCGTCATCATTGCTGCTCCCCCACCAGCATCAAGTCGTAGCCGCCGTTCTGTCGCGATAAGTACCCAAGCAGGCCCCATTGTCGAGCCCGTGAACGTGCATAATAGCTCGATTCAGCCTTTCTTCAATCATTTCTCAGTCGTTTCGTGTGATAATCCCGAGAACGGTACCGAGGCTCGATCCCCCTTTCGTTTATTTATGTGTTATGTGAATATATTGGTGTTTTGATGATTATTTCATGACTAGGTTATTAGTATCTATGTTATGTTGTAATCTTGTGAAAATTTATGTGATGTTTGGTTAAATTGGATTATCGAGCTTGCTGAAAATAATTAGTTCTTCTTGTTATGTGTGTCTAATGGTAGCTATATTATGCTTTGATGCAGTTTCGTTGACTTGCTTTGGAGTTGGGATTATATAAATGAAATCCATGAAATATTGTGATTTTTGTTGTTCTGTTGTGCTGTTGTATTGACCCTGAAATACTCGTTTTATGAAAATCTGGTCTTCATCTGATATGTAGTATTTTCTGTTGGATTTCTCTGGGCTTTGGAACCATGTAATTCCGATTTGAAATGACTGAGTTATGGTTTTATAAAATTTTCGCACAAACAGTTTTTATTAAAACCCGACAGCTTGTGTTTATTTTATGTATGACCTGTTTATCATGTCTTAATGTGCTCAAATGAAATGTAATCTTCATGAAAGTTATAGATCTATTCCTTAGCTTTCTGATGAGATAAAGTTCATGCTTTTATGTGGTCTATAGTATGAGTTAGAGTCAATTTTCTGAAGTGTGGTTTGTATCCTGTTTTGGTTTTGGGCAGTTTTTATGAATCGAGTATTTTGTGTTTAAACTCTTTGATAACATCATTATTTGCCAAAAGTGTCTTCAACTAAGTTGTAGATAATTGTGCTGGATGTATTTTGGTTTTCGAATCTCATTAAAAGCTTGCCTGTAGCTCTAGTTATGTCAAATTGATTGAAGTTGGCCATGAGATAGTTTAAACTTTCTGGCAGAAAACTAATCCCTAATGTTAATTGCGTTTTCACTATCTTAATGGCCTCATCTGCTATTGTGTTCTAAATGTAAGTTATAGGGCTGCCTCTTATCTTTCTAATGATGCCAGAATCATGTCAATATGTTGTGTATAGAACGAGTTATGTCCGTCTTTCTGAAACTGTGCACCAACATGTTTATATTTCACGGACTGCAACCAGATTCTTCATGTTAGTCGATTTTTTACCTGATGAACGTCATTATTTGATCCTCAGATCTGCTTGAAATTTTTAGGTGCATGTATTAAGTTTAATTTGAGACGGGAATCATGTTCATTGGATTTATGTGCTGATAGTTATGTTGATTTTAAATGCCGCCCTTGTTAAGTTTTGAAAAACTCGTGTTATGTGTTCGAAAATGAAGTGTTCACTTTGCATGCATGCTTATATGAACTATGTGAGTGGATTTTAATCGCATGAATGTAGTTATAAGTTTTCATGTGTTGAATAGTCATTTATAGGACTATTTTATAAAATGTAGGTGTTTGACGAGCTGTGTTCTCGGCCTGCTTTTTCCCGATTTCTGTGACTTCTTATTTCTCCGGATACCAGATGGGTTATTCAAAATATCTATGCCATGAGTGATAAATATTCTATTTATGTGGGTGTGATCAATGTATGAAAGTGAACCATGTAGCCTTCGATATGAGCTGTATCGGCCGTCGAACGGTTATTCCCGTAACTATAGAACGACCCCGTTGGGGTAATCTCCTCTTTATTGTCCTTGCGAAGGACACGTTGCTTGAGACCAGGGCTTTGTTCGGTCAGCGATAAGTACCCCGATGTAAGTTTGATAGCGAGGCCTGGCCTTTGGGGGGGACTTCTACTGGCTGGACACTCGTTGTAAGACCAGAAGGCCGAGGGTCGTGGCTTTCGATATATAGTCAGCAGTGGTCTATTGAGATAGGTGTGCACATGAGATTATTTATGACTCAAGGATAGGAGACGAGATAATTAAATGATTTGTGTTCATAATGCGACCATGCCATTGACTTTTTCGTACCTTATTATTGTTCATGTGCATAGTGGTGAGTACCACGGTTTCCATTTGTGCTCACCCCTACCTGCTCTTCATGGATGCAGGTTAGTAAGTGCGGGCATGGCGGAGGGATGCGAGTGGTGGTTGGTCATTGAGACCAACTATTTATTTGATGCTTCCGCATTTGTGAACTGAATTTATGTTATCTATGAATTTATGACGATTGGAAAAATGATAAGGAGGTACTCCTTAGATACTATAATTTTGAGGAACCCGGGTTGGGTGACATTATGATGAGACTCATTTTTTTTTCGCATGCTAGTTGACTTTGGACTATTTATGTTTATTTATGCCTTTACGACTTTGGTTATTTACGATTTATGAACTTTGAGATTTCGAAACTTTGGATTGGGAGATGTTCCCATTTGAATAATTTGATGAACTTGAGATTTATGGAAACGTTGGAGGAATGTGGATTTATGATTTATGATTTATGATAATTACAAGTATGACTTATGTGATGTCAATTTATAGATTTAGGTTGAGTAGCGCCACTGTTTTATGAAAAAAAAAAATTGAAAAATTTTAAGTTGACTTTTTAAAAGTATTTGACTTTCGTCATCTAAAAGTGGGGTGTTACATGTTTACTCTTTCCGTGGGCTCGTGGTTCCTTCGAGTTAGCTACCGTTCCGCTATGATCACATAAAATTGTGATCTTTGTGGGAAAACTCAGCAACACATTCAAGTCCAATTGGAATTTCCTTAGCCAAACCGCCTCCTTTGCTGCCTCACAGGCTGCGACATACTCGACTTCCATGGTGCAGTCCTGTTGGGTTCTTTTAGGAACATCGAAAAACATGCAAACCCGAATTAAATAAAATTAAATCCTAGCGTAATGTAATTTATAGCTAGAATCATGAACTTACACTTTATAATTTTTGTAGACTCTAAGACGATTACACAACCTACGGGGCTGGATGAACAGTTATGAGATGTGTCCTCTTAATCTTGTTCCCTCCGTGTACTATCCTCGTCAAATAGATTATAACTGATTACGTCTGTCCGCTTATTGTCTTACAGGTTAGAACACAACAATACTAAGGTCTAAATTATTTAATTTGTCATTATAAAATAATCTTATCCTCATGTAGCAGGTCCATTCGATACATCCAAGATGTACTAGTGTAATTCGTTAGTCAAGGATCAACTAAGTAGAAAATCACACTACAACTTTCCACGACAGTTAGTCCAATTCTGTCTAGGTTGTGAATGCATATTTAGATTTACAAGGACTCGATAATATGATTTTTTTGTTTGATACATAGAACCATGTTATCTACAATGTAAAATAAAGGAACTATGTTCGCATAATAAATAAACTACAAATATAAACTTGACTATAATATGAATCTTATTCAAAATGATATTGTCAGAAATTGAAAGCCGTGCTTTTACAGTATAAACTAACAATCTCCCACTTATACTCTATAAAGCTATACTGAGCATAAAACCTTTCAATCTAATTCTCAAAGAACGGTCTAACTAATCACTATTCACCTGACTCTCATTCCTTCTACGTGCCTCTCGATGACTTTCTTCAGAATGCTCTTCATAAAAGGATCTGGTAGGTTGTCCTCTGATACAATCTTGACAACAATGACCTCCCATTGTCCAACGATGTCTCATACCAGGGTGTAATTGCGCTCTATGTGTTTACTAGACTTGCAGGTATGGGGTTCCTTCGAGTCTGCTACTGCTCCGCTGTTATCACATAAAACTGCTCATGTCGTTGCCTTTGAGACCGTGATGTACTGGGCTTCCATAGTAGAGTCTATTACATATTTCTTCTTAACACTCTACCAAACTATGGCTCCACCTCCCATAGTGATGTAGGGAAGGCGTACGAAAGGAAAGGATAAACGAGAAAACGAGACACTCTCTCGTAAAACTCACAAAACTCAACAATATCTTTTTTTTTTTCATTTAAAATCAACTCCCAAATAACAAAGAAGAAGGAGTCTTTAAATAAGACTCCTAAAGCCCTAAACCTAACTTATTCATCAAACTACTAAATAATAATAATAATAATAATAATAATAATAATAATAATAATAATAATAATAATAACAATAATAATAATAATAATAATAATAATAATAAATATTATTATTATTTTTATTAAAGTATCTGCATCATTCTCCTCCGGTTCGAAAGGTTTCGCCCTCAAAGCCGATGTGCACCCGTGGCCGGCATGTGGTATCAAACCCGAACTCATGGTAGGAAGCCCCGTCTTTTTCCCGGTCGAACACGAAGGTTGAACGGCACTGTGATCTACTTTGGCGAGCCACAAAATTCTCGGTTGCACGAATGACACTTTTCCTCTCCTCCACTTGAGTTATCCGACCAACCGAAACAAATACTTCGGAACCACAATCCAATAAATAACATTTTTTGTTTTCGAGAATCGATTTGGAAAGTGCACCATCATCAACAATGGCAACCTCACACTTCCCTTTCTGTAACTGCTTCAACATATATAATCGCGTGTCCTCTTCAACGGTTTTGATAGCAGCAGTTCCAACTTCATCCTTCAGCCCCAAAGGCTCCTTATCAAAGATCGGCGGACCGTCATAGAGATGGTCCACTTCGCCGGTAAAATGCTCCTCCACCTCCTCGGATCCTTCATCAAACACAGGTGGACCATCATACAATGGCCCGTCAACTTGCTCTCCGTCGAATTCGGGGATGTCTACACGAAACGGGCCCTCCCATCGACCATAGTCACGATCAAATTCCCAATCGCGTCGGGCACGATATCCGCCGACGATGGCAGCCTCCTCGCACTTGCCTCTGTCATCGCGTTGGTTGTCGCCGTCCATGAAGTCGTTCAGAGGTGGCGGGGACCTCTGTCGGGGCGCCCCGACATGGCTGCGTCCCCCACAACCGCCTCTGTCTCCCTCGTGAAAGCCACAACCCATAGCTCCATCGCGGTTCGTTTGCAATTCCTAAACAACCACGTTGTTAAGCGTCAAATGCAAATTCTCGATCCCCGTCGAAAGATCGGCAAACCAATTCGTGAAACGCACGTCCAACTATTGAAATCTGTAGTCAATCTGTTGAAACCGATCGTTGAAGGTTGCATCACGTTGTTTGTTTGCGGCATCTTGTCGTCCCGTCAACATCGCAAATCGTACTGACTGCTGATACCAACTGATGTAGGGAAGGAGTACGAATGGGAAGGATAAACGAGAAAACGAAAACTCTCTCGTAAAACTCACAAAACTCAACAATATTTTTTTTTCATTTAAAATCAACTCCCAAATAACAAAGAAGAAGGAGTCTTTAAATAAGACTCCTAAAGCCCTAAACCTAACTTATTCATCAAACAACTAAATAACAACAACAACAACAATAATAATAATAATAATAATAATAATAATAATAATAATAATAATAATAATAATAATAATAATAATAATTATTATTATTATTATTTTTATTATTATTATTATTAAAGTATCCGCATCACATAGTAAACACAAACCCTAGGTGGATATACTTTGATTCCAATGTGACTTAAAATCAGAATTGTTACCCAACAGAAATAATTCGTTTACTTGAGTATATGCTTCACCGTAGTCCAATGCCTCAGTCCTAACTTACTTTAATGTCTGGCTATCATGCCCATAGCGTAACATATATTCAATTTGTGTACACAACAGAGGGATCCGTGTTGAGTTTATGTCCACAAGGAGTGGACGAAAAAGTAGTTAGATAGGTGTATCCTACATAGGTTAGGAAGAGGGATCTTTGCTTTAATTCCTATTTGTATTGGACGAATAGACATTTGAATGAAAGAGTTCCGAGGAAGAGTGAGATGCTCTCCGGAAGGTTAATATTTTACATGAATTGCTTCCATAACTAAGTGTATGTTCATTGTTTACAACTTAAGTGCAATTTTTTTCTCTCCCTTAAATTTAATCATGTGCTGAGATATAGGATATTAGAGCATTTGAGATCGTTAAATATTCTTAATCTGATTTTGAGGGATGCCAGGACAGTAGGAAATATACGTCTTGGTATGTGTTTATGTTGGCTGGTGATTCATTTTCTGCGTAGTGCTAAATAAACACTTGTTACTGCTTCTACCATGGAAGTTGAGATGTGGCGTGTTTTGAGCCATCACATCAGGAAACCTGGTTAAAAAACTTTGTCATAGGGCTGCAAATTATTCCAGAGGTTGAAAGATCCATCAAGTTTTTTTGCAACAATAAATCAATTGTTCTACATTCCAACAACAATAAAAGCTGGCCCAAGTCTTAGTATATTGACATTAAGTTCCTAGCTGTAAAGGAGAGGGTACAAAGTGGTCATATTTCGATCGAACACTTGAGGAAAAAATCTATGTTAGCAGATTTCCTAACTATGGATGTAACACCTATAGTATTTCACGAGCATACTACTCATATGAGTGTGTTACATATTGTGGAATCTTCACTCTAGTGGGAGTATGTGCTGCATTCTTGACATTTTTATTCAATGATATGTAAAGTACTTATTCTGATCCAGAATGACGGTTTGGTTCATGACACTTTGAGCATTATGTTTTAGCACTTGACGATCTCAATATCTTCGGATTTATTGAGAATTGACATGTGAGAACCACATTCATGTAATTTTCATGCCACATGTTCTAGAGTTTTATCTATATCATTCAATCATTGTGATATATGCACTTATTGACAGTTTAGTTGTATCTACATTGTGAAAATTTCTTTAATCCTATGTTGTTGTAATTGATAGACAGATTATTCAAGATCTATAATAATGACCATATTTTGAGCTCATAAGCTATAATGTATTATCAAGACACATACTAATCCAATGGGAGAAAGTTAGATATATTTTGTGATTAAATTTGTGTAATTGATACATTAGGTAGTTACGTTGCTTAGCTAAAATAAGTGATCAAATTATTGTATCAATATATATTGGCCAATAATTTAATTTAAAATTGTGGAATGGTCAAATATGAACTCCCGATAATATTATTATTTGTTGACATAACTAATAATAATAATAATAATAATAATAATAATAATAATAATAATAATAATAATAATAATAATAATAATAATAATAATAATAAACTTATGTTAACTAATCAATAAAATAATTTGTGTCCAAAATAATGATGGGTGGAGTTCTTAAAACTGTGATAAATAAAAATGACCCTCAGAACTCTTCATTAATTGAGAAGAAATAAATCTGTTGCCCCTTCCTCTTCACAAAAGTGTTCTTCATTACATCCGAAGAGAAGAGAAAAGGAATCACGGTCTTTGGAAGAAGTTCAATCCCAAATGAAACTTGAGATCCAATGCAATCAATTGACACGAATTCTTTAGGTATGTTTCCGTTATTCGATTATAATTCTTAATTATAAATTATGAATGCTCCTAAATTAAAACGATGATTTTCGCATAAGATTAAATCTATAACAATATTCATACAAATTAATTAAGAGAGTTAATTTCTTGTATATAGTCACAATTCCTACTCTCGTTATTTACTTTTTTAAACCATTTTTATCTTTTGGAAATAGCATTTGGAAAGGACTGTTGTCAATTTCAGATGGTCTTTAGGCATCGAAAGATTCGATTTTTTAGTTTTTTTTTTTCGGAAGAATGGAGATAAAATAAAACCAAAACCTAAACAACATTTAATAAATCGAATAAATACCCGACCAACCAAACCTCAAAATGAAATAAAATGGGAGAACCCACCTATACGGTGGTTTAGACACACAAACTACCCCTAGACAAGACCACAACCCGTGGAACACCTTGGCTAGACCCAACACCAACAAAGCCTCAAGGACACTAGAATGCTTGAAACTCTTGCCACTCCTTTAAGGCCTCCTTGATCACCACGTCTGGTACCCAAACATTTTGAAACAACAATAAGTTACAGGTCTTCCACAACCATCATAGGATATAAGTGATCAGCTGAATCCTATCCTCGGATGTTCTTGAACCATCAAGCTCACAGACTTGCCACCACAATTAAATATTTGCTTCTAACTAAGAGAGCTTATAATTCAAAACATATAGTTTACGTGATGATTAACTATCACGAATTTGGATTTTATATGGGTTTGCAAAAGCCAGCCGCAACTATATAAGAAGGGGCCTAAAATTGTTTGTCAATAGTTAGACCATCTCCAACCAAAAAACTCATTCTCAAACTCATTTTGCAGTAACTATCACATCAAACACTAATTTATCTCTGTTAAACATAAAGGATTTTACCTATGGTTCACATGCACCATCTACATAGAGTACATTCCCTCAGCTCATGTCTCACCTTTGCAGTACAACATGCAACGTTCATTTTCTCATTAGCATTAAATGCTTAGGGCCTACTTTCTCTTTTAGGGTTTTTCTTCTCTTTAGTATATATGGACATTGTATGGTCTCTAAGATGTAAGCTGACAATACTCAATGGATTCCTTCTCTTGTGTTGCTAATCAATGCACAGTTTTCATGAAACCTTTCATGGTACCAGAGCCATGATCCGATTTTCTTCATATATATAAAAAAAAAAACAAAAAACAAAAAAAAAACCAAAAGTAGGTAGATCTTTTATTTGTTTCTTCTCGAGATCTGAACATGGATACCTCTTCAAGCTCAACTCCCTTCACTATTACTCATTCACATCCTTCTCAGATCCACTCAAGCTCAAATCTTCAAGTCATTCAACCCCAAGCCCAGATCATTACCACAAAGCTATCTGAAAACAATTTTCTCATATGGAAACAACAGATCTTAGCTGCAGTCAAGGGGTATGGCTTGTAGGGTTATCTTTTTGGCACTCTTTCTGTCCCATCGAAGTTCACAAAGAAGGAAGACACAAAGGAATTGGTACTCAACCCAGAATATCTTGCCTATCAAAGACAAGATCAGCTATTAGCCTCATGGCTCTTGTCTTCTGTTTCAAAGAGTCTCCTTGTACTTCTTGTTAGAGTTGAGTCTGTCCATGAAATGTGGAAAACTCTTCAGACCAATTATTCGAGTCAGTCTTTAGCAAGACAAATGCAGTACAAGTTGCAACCCTCCACAATGAAGAAAGGAAGTCTCACTATGAGGGAATACATTAACAAGATCAAGTTGTGCTGTGACTCTCTTGCCTCTACTGGACAGAAAATCAAAGAAACTGATCAAATTCTTCATATCCTAGCTGGTCTTGGCACAGAATATGACTCAA
>CACSLK010003174.1:6001300-6033669 GCA_902706635.1 Striga hermonthica
ACATTCGTTCAAATTTGCAATACTTATGTGTCTAATGACTTCTTTAATGATTTTATTGTACAATTTTTTCGCATCATACATAATGCTTCGAAAATTCAAGACAAAGATCTTTTATTAAACACAAAAGGAAACAAAAAAAAATGAGACAATATTAAGAAGTATATCATTTGTTAAAATATTTGAGAAAAGAAGAATTAGAATTCTATTATATTATGATACTTTTAGCTTCTATGTGAACTTTATAATTTGAAGAGAAGCATTTATTTTGTACGCTTTTTTTATTTGTATGAATATTTCAGATCTATGTAAGAAAAATATAGCACAAGTTTATTTTATGTTTTTTTTTTCATATTTAATAAAATTTGTTTAACATGGATTTGTAATTTATTTTATAAGATACTTTTAGTCTATTTATTATTCTAAATTAGTATTGATATGTATATATATATATATGTATATATGTATATGTGTGTGTGTGTTTTATTTTATATTGATAGAAATAAGTATTTTATTTTTTTACAAAACATTATTTAAATTAAAAGTCATTGGAAAGAAATGACGTGATATATTAAGTACAAAAAGGGTAATAAATAAATAAATATTAAGTATTTTAAAATAAAAAATTTTAATGGTTGATTAATGAAATTTGTAACTAAAAAAAATAAGGCTACCCTACTAAATACTTAGTGCCAAAAACATATATATTTTTATGTGCTTAAAAATTTTAGTTAAAATAAATATTCATCTTGAATATGTTATATTTTTCATTAGTCAGCTCAACCTGATATATGACATTAATTAATTTTATCACTTTTTTATTTATGGATTGATTGAGAGCTATATGTTTTCTCATTACCTAGTCTTACATTTTATTACATAGAACACCATTCTTACCTCTTGTTTAGTTACCATAATACTACTAAAATAATTAAAGATTTTCAACCTAGATGTATCTTGTTTGTTTTGAAAATGTTACTCATTATCATAAATTAAATGAAAAATTACATTAAATGTGTTATATTTTCTATCATTATCAATAATTTTCATAATAATTAGTTGCGCGCAATATTATATTAACGTAAATTTATTTATTGATTTACAACCCTACTTTTACTACAAAAAATGATGAAATTTCACTGGAAAATTTCAACGAAAATATATTACAGTGCAATTAAATTTATATATAAATTAAAATAGTAAAAATAGAATAATATTATGCTTTTAATATTTTAACAATT
The DNA here is from genome assembly GCA_902706635.1 of Striga hermonthica. Lineage (NCBI taxonomy): Eukaryota > Viridiplantae > Streptophyta > Magnoliopsida > Lamiales > Orobanchaceae > Striga > Striga hermonthica. The sequence goes on from CACSLK010003174.1 coordinate 6,002,539, forward strand.
AATATTATGTTCATAAATTCATGTCCAAATACATATATTATATCATGTGTTTTTTTATTATTTATTTTTTTCATCTATCCTACTTGATACTTTATTTTTCAAATAAGACATTTGAGTAGTTTTATATGTCATGTTATTTGTCTCATGTAAATTTATATAATTATGTTATATCAAATTTGTTTATTATGACATGTAGTTATGTAATTAGTAATATGAAAATAATATAAATTTAAAATTGTAACAAATTTATACTATAATACTAATGTATGTTGTGAAATTGAGGATAGTACATCCCCTACATTTTTATTTGTTCCAAATATATTTTGGAATATATTTTATATCAATTCAATCTTATTGAAATAGTTTTGCATTTCCTTTATTAATTTCTCATTTATTGATAAGTTAATACTTTTTTTACCTACTTAAATCTATTTTGTTTATGTTTTATTTTTTAAAGAGTTTTGTCCTTGTTAGAATCCTATTTATTGAAATATTTAATCGTGGTTATATTTAATTTAGACACTTAATGGTTATTACAATTTTTTCATTAAAAATAATACAAATATAAGGACGATTTTTAGTCCGTGCAATTTTTTACAAAATCATTCTTCCTTTTATATTAGTATAGATATATATATATATTTTCTTGATCCATAAAAAATAACCACATGTCTGTTAAAGTGTTGAATCATTTAATAAAGAAGCAATAAGGACCATTGTCTATTTTTTCGTAATTGATGATTCATCGCATAATATTAATCACAGGTCGCATGATAACCCAATAATTTAACTTATTCTGACACAATACATATCTTATTTATTTTGTAGTTATAGTTATTAATTAATCTATCATGAAAAGTATTCTTTATCTTATTCTCTATTTATTAAGTCACAAATATATTCTCAAATGTTTAGATGCACAATCCTAAATAATCATGAAATATTTATGATTAAAATGATAAAGAGTACCATTAAAATGATGCATTTATGATAAATAGTGTAGGAAATATTTTAGATGTTAATAAATAAAATGATTGATATTTAAAATACTTATTAAAATTATGATAGTCAACAATTATTTAATTTTTATTTATTATTTTAGTTTTTTCTTATCCAATTCTCATACAATATTTCATTATATCTAATGACACTTATATTGAATTTTCTATAATTCAATTGATAGTTTTTCCAATGGTTGAGATATGGAAAAATTTTCAAAGGAAATTCACACAAAAATAAATAATAGTAATTGGAATAGACAATGAAATTTTTCAATAAAAGCTCTACCAATAGAATATCCATTGAAATTTCAGTGGAATACCATACCGTTAGATTTTCAATGTAATACAATATTTTTTTATTCATTTTTACATTAAAATTTTTATGTTGTAATTTTTCTTATTAAATAATAAGTTTATCATCAAACACCACTCTTGATACAACTACTTAATGTAGAACGCAGTCCTATTTAACCATTCAACTACTTTGATACAATCGTAATTGATACAACTTGTTAGGAATCATAATTTTAATTAATTCAACTATTGGGAATCATTATATAATGAAGTTTTTTATTTGTTATTAATATAGATCATTTTTTAATTAAAAATATAATATAGGATGATTATTATTGTATTACTAATTTGCCATTAAAAATATGTCAAAGTAAGGGTGTTTTAGAGTAGTATAGATAGATAGATTGTATACATAGATTCAAAATTCCAAATGTACGAAAAACTAACTTCGTTTGTTTTATTAGTTTTATACTTAATTTTTTTATCATTATATTATGAAAATATAAATTTCTGTTACCTATTCTATTAATTAATACAATTACTTTATTTTAATTTTAATGCACCCTGTTGTTCACATGTTATATTAATTGCAGAATAAATTAATTATTTTATTTAATTTTTTTTAAAAATATTTTATACAAAGTATTTTCTTGAATTTAAAATAATGTTACAAATTCTTTTATTTTATTATTAACTATTCAAACTTTTGATTTCACAATAAGAATTTTATTTCTTTTTTATTTTTTGTTTCACGATAAGCTTCTTCCTCAAACACCCGTCTAGTTCACGGACGTTGCACTAATATATATATATATATATATATATATATATATATATATAGGTGGTGAATCCAATTAGACCATTCCTTAAAATGAGTACGTAAGACTCAATCTTAGCCACTTATTTTATCTAGATCAAGGATTCGTGTTATTAAATTAAAATATGTATTAATTAAATAATAAAAATAATTATTAGTTGACTCAGATGTTGACCGTTGACTCCGGTGTTGACCGTTGACTTCCAACGTTGACCGTTGACTTCCGACGTTGACCCGTTGACCCCTAGTATGCGTTATGTATGAAGTAAATATGCATCCATTACTATGCGTTTAAACTTTAATATGAACAAGATTAGCATAGGATATGAATTGCATATGTAATCCTTATGAACTAAATATGCACCAATAATATCAACTAAGTAAGCACTGTTTATGTACTAAATATTCACCTGTTATGAACTAAATATGCATCATGATTCATGAATGAATTAAATATGCAACAAAAATATGCAATAAAATGTGCATTTTATATAATTAAATTAAATATAATAATTAATGAATTATTATATAATTAATTAAAATTTAAATTGGTTAATACAAATCATCTACACAAATAAATTGTAATGATGCATATTTAGTTTATTCATGATGTATATTTAGTTCATTCAAAATGCATATTTAGTTCATCACAAATTTTTTATATTTAAATTAATATATACTTCATGCTTATTTAGTTAATTGATGATGCAAATTTAGTTCACCCATAGTGCATATTTTTTTTTATATTTAAATTAAATATATAATGATGCATATTTAGCTCATACATGATACATACTTAGTTCATACGAAATGCATATTTAGTTAATACGAAATGCATATTTGTTATATTTAAATTAAGTATAAAACGATATATACATATTTAGTTAATTCATGATGCATATTTAGTTCTTCCATAGTGCATATGTGTTATATTTAAATTAATATATACATGTGCGTTTAGTTAACTCATGATGCATATTTTGTTCATAGATGATGCATATTTAGTTAATACGAAATGCATATTTGTTATATTTACATTAAATATATAATGATGCGCATATAATTAATTTACGATGCATATTTAATTCATTCATGACATGATGCATATTTAGATCATACGAAATGCATATTTAGCTCATGTGAGATCCAAACATAACAATTTTATTTGTGTAGATCAATGACATATTAATTAATTTACATTTAAATGAATTATATAATAAAATTATTAATTATTATAGTTAAATTTGTTATATAAAATACACATTTTATTGCATATTTTTGCTGCATATTTAGTTCATTCATGGTGCACATTTAGTTAGTAACATGCACATATTTAGTTCATAAACAATGCATACTTAATTGATATCATTGGTGCATATCAAGTTAATAACAATTGCATATGCAATTCATACCTCATGCATATTTAGTTCATATTAAGTGAATAGTGTTGAATGCACAGTTTCTTTCATACATGATTCATACTAAGGTCAACGGGTCAACATTGGAAGTCAACGATCAACGCCAGAGTCAACACTGGAAGTCACCGGCCAACGCCGGAGTGTACAGTCAACGCTAGAGTCAACGGTCAATGGTCATAATAATATTTAAATAATAAAAATAACGAATTATTATTTAAATCAAAAGCTAAATCTTGGTCACACATTTTGAACCAATCTTGTGGCTAGGAATGAGTCTTACCTACTCATTTTAAGAATGTGGACTCATTAAAACATATATATATACTAGTTGGCCATCGGCTGTGCACGCACAGCCGCCCTAGTCCAGTCTATAATTATAAGTGGTATTAATATTATCTAAAAACAAATTTTCAGTATACACACTAACAATCTCCAATTATACTTAAAGTTTATGCTTAGTACACATCTTTCAATCATGCATTATAAAAGACTTGTGTCGATCCTGACACCATATCCCTAACTCTCATTCCTTCCACGTGTTTGGAAAAGACCTCTCCCTGCAGACTCTTAGTTAAAGGATCGGATTGGTTGTCCTCCAATGCAATCTAGGCAACCTCAACTTCTACTCTCCCTATAATTTCTCTCCTCTCCCTACAATTTCTCGGAATATATGATATTTGTTCTCTATGTATTTACTGGCCTTGTAGGCTCGTGATTCCTTTGAATTTGTTACTGCACCAATGTTATCACAATATACTGTGAGTCTGTGACAACATGTGGTAAACTCAAAATCACTTCTAAGTTCACCAAAACGTTTTTGATTTATACTGCCTCTTTCGCTGCTTCAAAAGTTGCAACATATTAGAATAATCGAAGAAGACACATCACATGGTAGATAGTTTTTGTAAATTTATCTTGAAATATAACTTCACATCGATCCATCATAAATTCAAAAGCCCTCTGAAAATGCCGAAATAGTTCTACCTCAGTCTCACACCCCATCAAATTTCCAGGAAAATAAAGCACGTGAGATGAATGCTAATCTGAAAAATTTAACAATACCTTCATAGGAGTAGCAGTTGACCAAAGTGTCCAAACTCCCCAGCACATACATTGCCCTCTCTACGGCTTAACTGAAAATCGCCTCTTTCTTTCTTTTTCCATATCCAGCCAAATTACCTCGATAAAAATGACACCGTTCAAGGATCGTCTGATCTCGTCTGCCACAATCCTCTATTACTCATCATCTCCCATCAAAACCAACCTTCGCGAAGCACAATTCGTCTGTATTAAGCAAAATTCCATATTTTTTTCTTTAATTAATATAAAGATAAAGATGCTGCAAGGACTTACCGGCAACCACGCAGGTCAGAATGGCGGACGATGTTGATGGAAACCTCGTTTCTGCCGTGCAATTAATGCTGCCTCTATTTCCACGGATGCGAGTTCTACAATTTCAGGAGTCGGGGGCTTGGCTTAGACGGCTTTGGACTGGCTGCTCCAAGACGATGCGCATAAGGCGTAGCTGAGAAAGAACGACCTGTGAATTGTGAACTAACGTCTCTGAGGTCGGCGAGAATTTGTGGCTCTGCATCAAACAAAAAGAGGAAAAAATATATGGGTCAAACCATGAACTAAACTAATCAAATTTATAAAATCGATCATGTTTTAAGGTTTCAGAAAATTGATTTGTACCCTATAACCGGTAGTCGAGCTCCACCTGAAAATGTCGTCCAACCTCTCTGTCACTATCTTCCTTCTCGGGCCAACATGGTCTTCTCTGTTTGGATCCACACATTTCAATTGTCATTTTCTGAGCATAATAATTCGTACCACCCAAACATAGTGCAAACTCTCATCATGAAATTAAAAATAGAGTATTATAAGTACTTAAATATTTTTTTTTAAAAAAAAAAGCTAATCCAAAGAAACCCTAACCCATCAACAAGAATAGTTTTTGGCTAAATTGTAAAAGTATTAAAATCAAAATACATATAACTCGCCTGAAATTTAGGATTGAGATTTCGGCACAGAGGCTAGTATTTCCCCTTGCTGCAAAAACCCCTTCCGAAATCCTTCAGTCCACCTGGATTTTGACCCGTAAAAAGTTAAATCTACAAATAATAATAATAACAACAGACACTTCAATCAACTATACTACCAATGTAGATGAAATATAGCGGTCTAGAAAACCTCAAGCCCATTGGTGGATGCGGAGTCGGGAGCCGGAGAGGCGGCGGGGTGTCTTTGGCACGTTGTGTTTTGATTGTCGATGAACCGATTAGAGCAATTGGGATGGATGAGGCACCGCGTGTGTTGCTTTTCTCGGCAGATGAAATCCCTTCTTCAAGAACCCGAATTTTTCTTCTGGTTGACGGCTAGACGTGTGCATCGATGACAGTGGAGAGAAAAAAAAAAAAGAGAGTTGAAAATCGATTATCTGTTTGTATAATTTGGTGAAAGAATTTTTGTAAAGGAAAGTAAATGCACATCTGACAATGGAGAAAGTTGCGAACGATGCGTGATGCAGTAAACAAAATATTGGATCTAAACAATGCATAAAGTGAATGGGCAGACGTGCAAAAAAAAGGCAAAAGAAAGGGCATTTTGGTCGAAAAATTGATTTAAATTGGACCTTTACACCACATTGCATATCATTTTTATTGATGAAAGTTTATCAAATGAATATTTTTTGAAGAAAAAAATATTAAATTCAAAAATATGTGATTACACAAAAAAAAAAAAGGTAAAAAGTCAACATTACAAAATATAACAATCCAACTAAATACGTTGTTTTATAAATAAATAAATCGATTTATAATTAAAAAACTGAAAGAGTAAATAATTATAAATATTTTCAAAAGTTTATCTATAAATTTCAAATATAAGAACTGTTAGTAAATTTTTCAATAAATAAATAATATTATTAATTTAAATAAAAACAACATATGAAATAAGTTTTATTATTAATATATTATTAATTTAAATAAAAACAACATATGAAATAAGTTTTAATTATTAATATATTGTAAATATTTTTTACATTCTATACATATTTTATAATATTTTTTTATATATATATTTTTATTTTTAATAAGTTTTAATTATTATTATATTAAAAAATTGTGTACATTCCGATACATTTTATTGTATTTTTGTTTAAAAAAAAAATCAGGGGGGCCCACACAAAACCCCCTGACCCCCATCTAGCTCTGTCTATGTGAGGCCACCTAATTGTTAATCGTATCGACTCAATCATATTTTCCTAACAAAATGCTTACTTATGCGATTCAACAGTTAGGCGAGTCCGTCATACGTTTTTTTTCTAATGAAATGCATTCTTATGCTACGAAATATGATGCTTTTGTCGTGTTGCTTTTTATAGTTTGCCATCTCATTTTGATAGCATGCACATAGAAAAATATGACTGCTTATACCTTTATGCCTGCAAACACAACTTTATCGATAATTATGCTTTGAATTTCTAATAATTCGATTATCATAATTAGATGCATATCTCGGAGCCGTATATAAGAAAATACAACCGATTAAACTAATTTCCAGATTTGAAAAAATTACACAATAAACCATATTAAAAAAATACCCAAAAATAAAAAGAGAAAATGAGGACACCTTTCCGGAGCCAGCCATAGCAATGACGCCACGACAACTTTATCCATGGGGGCTAGGCGGACATGAGCGCTGACAATTTGGAAAATAGAGTGATTTGATTTGAATTTGAACCGTCGAGCTTTAGAACTAATCTCCACAGACCGGAAAGGTGGCTATTGGCGGCGGCGCCACCGAGCGAGGAAGAAAATACCTCCTTTGCTGAACACTCGTCCCGTTGTTGCGTCAACTCCATACAATATCCCTGTCAAGAAGACTGGAACCACTCTATCAGCAATAGAGATTATATTTTGGAATATGCGGTAAGCACAGATAAAATAACGGTATACCTAAGATGATTCTGCAACTGAAGCAAAAGCAGTTAATGCATCTTTTTGCACCATTTGTTTGGAATTCTGCAACTTATAAAGCATAATCAATTTTTTCTTAAAAAAAATGTCATATTCTAAGACACGCAATGCATTAAGGTATGGCTTCTAAGAAATACCTGTAGCAGTAGAAGCAATTTGTGCACTACTCTATCAAAGTACGGCGTTGAAATTTATAGTGTGCAATTTTGGCTTGAGCAAAGCCGAAGCTTCATGTGCCTGAAAAGGCAAATGGAAATTGTCAATAAAAAGAGCAGTAGGCACTATGAAATTCACACATCAAATATAGTACAATAGGATAACTTGGAGTTTGATTAAGACAAGAGTAGAGACATATACCTACATGAAAAGAATATGTCCATATATATCTTCCAAGTATCTCATTTTTCGAGTATTCAACTCCATAAGCTTTAACCTGTTAACAGATCATTAACAAGGCATAAAATGGAAAAAAGGCATTTTTCTAAACGGAAAACACAAAATATGAGCACAGAAAATTGCCTCTATCATCTTATGACGTGGGTTGAGAACCGAAGATCTTATTGTGGAGGCGCTTCTTGTTGTTCGAGTAGCAGCGGTCGTTGACCTAAAAGGGAGGACTTTTTCATTGCTTTCGTGTGGATGCAACACATTTCCTGCGGTTGTTGTAGCTGACGATGGTGCTAAGAGCAAAACTTGATTACATTATCTACACTCATAACCAAAAAATAAAAAGAAATACTCATTTCAAACTCTTTAACAAACTTAATCATCAAATGAAATATCTAATAACGAAAAAAAAAAATCACTTTGAACACCAGAGATTTTCGAAACAGAGAAAGGAAACGGCTTCTTCACACCGACCTCGAATCCTTGAAATCCTGAAAGTCGGCCTAAAAATCATGTTGCAAAATAGAATCTAGAATAAGAATATACAAAATAATACAACGATTGGGAGGTAAATTTAGAAAATAGGAGAAAGAACAAACCTACTTGCATTGATGTCGTGCTTGCCGCAAGATGCCATCAGCAAAATTCAGGTAAAAAATCGACGAATAAAACTGGCGAATGTAGCAGACATGATTGAAGAATGACATGAGGATGCAGGACAGGGTGCCGAGGAACCACAACCTGAACATGAGGACCGGGAGAGTGGTATCATTCGTAATCGATACCGTGAGGGTAACCGCTCTGGTCGGCGCATTCTCTTCGGGCTCCGGCCGCTGGTTGCCATGGGCCTTCGGCAGTGAACTGGATGGAGGGCTTCGATAATTGTTATCATATTGATCCTTAGATATTGAAAGAAAAAAATAAGCTTTGTAGTCACATTTCAAGAGCACATGTATGAGCTAATTATCACATATGGGTTTTTCGAATTATGAAAAATCAAAATTGTTCAGTTAAAAACCCAAATCTACCTTCACAGTAAATGCAATCCCTTAAAAACGCAAAAGAAATGATGTGACATCCTTGAACAAGATATTTATTCATTTTGATTACCCAGTCTTAAAATATTTACCACTAACACATTCATTAAACTCCAGATAATTAATGTTCTACCGAAATAGGGTTTCCATGCACAAGGATACGATATAATAGAAATCAAAAAAGAAATGTTAAATGAAAGAGTATTTTTTTTATTTATTTAAAATGTCTGGGCAGTCATAATCTACCAGCAACTTCAATCCGTTTTCGTCATTTTTTGTCTCTTTGCATTTTTCTTGCTACTAATTTCTGTTGTTGTTCCAGAGTTCGTTTCAATTTGGACCGAGTCCAAGGTATTTTACCTGCTGTTTCACACATTTCCATCAGCAAGAATCCTTCTCTTCAAGAACAGTAAAGGTAACTTCATAAAACAATAGTAAAAAATCACTTCTAAACTCAATCTTCTAATCGACCAATTACTAATTGATTACTAATTTCATGACCCAAAACAGTAGGCTCTTTGGATGCATGAAGTGAAAAAGATAAAAACTCACCTTTGGGAGGCCTGTACTGCCACTCATGTACATGATGACAACAATATTTTTCTTGATTGGCATATTAGGAGGAGCAGGATTAGTTTTTCCCATTTTTTCCATCTATGAGAATGAAGAAATTTTCCATCTACTAAACTCTTGGCTAAAAGTAGAACTATCGGAGGAGTCTTCATCATCAAAATAAATGACATGTCTAATGATTGGCAGATTTGAACTTCTTGCTGCCAACTTATTTAGTTGCTTGGAATAACAAATCAGGGTTGACACTTGAGTCGGCAAAAACAATTGAGACCATGGGTAAGTTTTACCTTTTATTATAGTTATTATCTCAAGAATCGATCTCCAAAGATCGATGTACTCAAGCAGAAAAGAATCAGAATCGCATAAGAAACAAAACATTTGCAATATTTTTAGAACGACAAACAAAAATAAATCAATCCTATCATGACCACCTCATTTAATGAGCGAATCACGGCATCATCTCCTAAAGAAGCATAAATGGTAACAACTGTGATGTTCTGATGGAAGCATCCATGGAAAAGGTATATTAGTAATAACCTTAAACAGAACCTGCAATCACAAATAATAAATACCTCAAGTCTAATATATCATATCACCTACTAAATAAGTTATGCATGTAAATTCTTTTCGATGGAGAACTTGCTCACCGAATCCATTAGCATTTCGGCGAGTGCCAGTCAACTGATAATGACCATCGGTCTCCCTCGACGCCACTCTCACGAACCAGTCAAGCCTCATCTTGGTGCACTGCAAAAATCTTCAAATACTCGTCCCGGTCCAACACCTCTCTTCCCCCATCTGGAAACAATAGAGGCTCGTCCGCTTGGCCCATCCATACCAGCTCGTCCATTGCCGCAGGGCCATCTCTAGGCCGTGTCCATTCTCCACCCTATAAACTTACTGGCAAGTTTATCAACAAGTACGTTATATTTAGCCATATTCGAAACACAACAAAAACCAATCCAAGATATCTTGAAACTCTGCTGATCGTCAGATATCAAGTAAACAAACACAATAGAAGCTAGCATTTTTTTATCTTACTTTATCAAGACCGCAAGATTTCAAAAAACTGAAATTTACATCTCGATGTTGCTTACATCGAAAATCAATTATTTTCGAGAGTTAAAAAACTATCAAGTAAATCTTAACAATTTACCAATAAAGTGTCAGTGAATAAACATTACCAACAATGCCATTCGCAACACACGATGTCCACCGGATAAAAAGCAATGGCAAAGCTAAATAAAAAATATCCCTAAGGTGGTAAAGCAGAAAGCACAAATTTGACTTGGGAAAAGAAAAACATTTCAATCAACCCGCCACAAAATACAGCAGAAACTAAGCATCACTTTCGCATCACTTCCGGGACATAGTTAGCATTGCCTGTTGGTGAGATATCACAGTTTACACAAAAGGAATCGACATCGTCTTCCTTCATAGTCACCACACACAAACCAAAAACCCAAATATATTAAATTATGTAGTGCAAATCAAAAAATGAAACACACACTACAAAACAAACCAACTAATAACTTCACAACCAAGCAGCAGGTTTGCAATAACCAACTAATCACTTCACCACCAACTATCCACACACTCAAGGTTAGGGTTTTCACCTGCGGTTGACCATGTCGGCAGGAGACGGAGCTCCGAGCACGATCAAGGGGCCGCGGAGCCCGGAGGAGGATGAGCTGCATCAGAGGCTCGTTAATAGCCACGGCGCAAAGAATTGGTCGCTGATAAGCCAGACGATTCCAGGGAGATCGGGGAAATCATTTTGCCTTCGGTGGTGCAACCAGCTCTCGATGGTGGTGGACCACCAGTTGCTCACGACAGAGGAGTACGGAATCATCCCCCGGGCGCATGCCGAGCAGAAAAATCGTTGGGCGAAGATTTCAAGACTTCTCAGCGGGCGCACAAAAAAGGCGATCGAAAACCACTGGAACTCGACGCTCAAGTGGCGGCGGCGAGGCGTGGACGACGCAGGGTTTGAGGAGATCGGATAGCAATGAGAAAAAGTGTAGATGTGTGTAATTTTGTTGACCAAGATATCTACTTTGGTCAGATTACTTTGGTGAGGTGATTGTTGCGTGTGATGGCAAGAGAAAAGCGAAAGAAAGGAAATCAATTATGCAGATTTTATGCGGGATCTCCAGGTAAGATGATTGAACACACAGAATTGCATATACTAACCGCCAAAAGAGGTAAGTCAACATTATTAATGGGGGCAGTGGCAGCTCTGTAATAATGTAGCAAAATGAAGAGCAATTAGTAAGTAAGTAAAGGACACGTGTCACGCCCTTAACCCCTCAAACATTTTCTTATATGTAAGAAGGAGATATGTATATATATATATGTAAATATATAATCAATAACTAGTGCAACACCCGTGTATTACACGGGTGCTTGTGAAAAAATTATTCTAAAATTTTAAAATTAACAAGAAGAATTATTTTAAATTTTGTTTACTTTTTTACAAAAAAAAATATATATTATTATATATTTTGACATGACACTTGTTACTTGTGCGGCTTACATGTGTTGTATTATAGTAATTTTTATAACTTATATCATATAAGTACTTAAAATATAAATATAATAATTGATAAATGATTTTATTTTTTAATAAATATTAAAAATCAATTTTATTATTGTTATAAAGATAAATATAATTTATTTATTTTTATACATACAATATGGATGTTAAATCAAAGTTCATCAAGAGATGATTAATTTAATATATTATATATGTAAAACTGATATAAAATAAAAAAATTATTAACTTTAAAATATATTCAATGATTATAATAAAAATTATATTAAAATACAATTAATACATGTAACATTAACATAAATAATCAATATATTTATGGATAATCCAAACCAAATTATTTTTGGATTGTAAATAATTAAAATCTACCAAGCCTAATAATGAAGCATGTAATTTTGTCACATAAGATCCCGAAGCGTACGAGTCTGCTATTTAGGCTCAGTACGATCTGAATTAATATATAGGGTGAGAGGGATTCCAAATATACCAAAAATTGACAACAATATAAAATTAAAACATAATATATGTTGAACCCTACATGAATACATTAATGGCATTTATTAGATTGAGGTACACGTACACAAGTTCATCACCACCACAATCTCTTCAATAAATGCTCACACTCCCAAATGGCCTCCATATTCAATTACTCACGTAAAAGAAGCACCATTACCTTATTATTACTCAATAAGCCTCGCCTGTGATCATATCTGCAACTTATCATGTGACCCTTTTCACGTCTAATGCTCTTCATTGTCTGTGAATTGCTTCAATACTATAGTTTCTTTTCTACTCCATTTCTCTTTATATACTTAAACTTACGCGTCACAATTATCGACCATCGACCATCTCTTGCAACAAGATATATTCAGATTTCAACTGAATTAAGGTGGAAATAAGTGAGGCGATGAAGGCGTTTGTCTACCGATCGAACTTTTTGGTGGTCGCAATTGTTTTGTTACCGGTTGTCGTGCATGCACGGAACATCTACAGCGTTCATCAACGTACGTAAAAAGTTATTTTTTATCGTTATTGTGATCACTAAACAAAATTTAATGGTACATATATAGTGTATTTTAGCGTTCCATATAACTAAAATTATTAGCCTATATATGCATTTGTATTTTGATAGATAATGGCGATCATCCCCACGAATCGCGTTCCAGTGAGAAGGATTCTACTGTCGAAGCTGAATACCATTGGCTCGGCGCGGATTTACCGATGCGTAAAAGAGCTGATAGGATGCCGGTTGCTGCAGGGTCGAGCTTACCGGATTGTACCCATGCTTGTGGATCTTGCACCCCATGCCGGCTAGTTGTGGTTAGCTTCGTTTGTTCGTCTCTTGAAGAGGCTGAGACTTGCCCTATATCTTACAAATGTATGTGCCATGACAAATCATATCCTGTTCCATGACCAAACATGAATCAACTAAATTTTGTACGGTCCAATTTTATATACGTTTATTATTGATCGTATAAGAAACTAATTGGGCATATGAACAGCTTTGTACTTTACATCCTCTTTTAAACCTTTAAATTATTGTACAATTTAATTTGGCCATTTGTTTTAGATCATAAAGAGATACAAATAAGACAATACGTTTGTACTCTTGTTGTATTTGCTAAACTTGTCAAATTATATTAAAAATCTTTAATTGTATGGACATACGATCAAATATTTTGGGATTTTAATATATTTCAACAATACAGTTTTGCTATGGAGTTATTGGAGGACTCGACTTATGAAGTCATCCACATTTATTCATAAATAGTGTATTGACCCGTGTACTACAATAAATACAATTTAAATAGGTGTCAACATATTAAGTAGTGGATGACTCCATAAAATTACCAGGCTTAATAGAATTTTGTCAAACGAAAATTGCAATAGATAGTGATAGTCAGAATCAACAACCACTTTCAACAATTTTTAGGAGAAAGAAAACAAGAATTAAATTCAAATATTTGACAAGAACTTTCAGCTGTTTTAGTAAATACGAACGATGTGGCCATAATATTTCGTACTATATACTTTTAGTGACCAAAAATGGCATTTTTATGATGAATATTTTTGTTATAAAATATCATATTTCTTTTAGTATTGGTTAAAATCTACGTCTGTCTATCAAATGGTTTATCGCATAATTCGTTTTGAATTTTATCAATTATCTTTGCCTTTATATCTCATAGATCATCGCATATTATGCTTCACACGTTATTAATAATCTTTGTCTATCTGTCGCATAGTTTATCACATAAATATTTCGCACTTTATCAAATACTATATTTTATTTCAAGATTTATTAGATATCTTAGCCTTTTAGTCTCATAGTTTATCGAATAATTTGTTCTGCACTTTAAAATTATTTTTGTCTTGGTGTCGCATAGTTCATCACATAAGTTTTTTCGAAATTTATCAACATCTTTGCATGTGTGTCGCATAGTTAATCGGATAAGAATTTTCGCACCTTATCAATTATTAACGCCGGACTGTAGCAAAGTTCATCGAATAATCTTTTCACTTAATCGATTATTTTTGTCTCTCTATTGCATAGTTTATCACAGCTCAATTATTTTTTATGTGTGTCGCATATCTCATAGCATAATTTATTTCGCACTTTATCAGTTATCTTTGTCTGTTGCAAAGCTCACCACATAATTTGTTTCGTACATTATCAATTATCTTCCCTTGTCTTTCGCTTAGCTCATCGAATAAGTTGGCACTTTATCAATCATGTTCATCTGTTTGTCGAATAATATATTGCATAATGTATTTCACATTTTATCAATTATCTTCCCATTTGTGTCGCATAACTTATCGCATAAATCGGTGTCACACTTTATCCATTATATTCGTCCGTCTGCCGCATTATATGTTGCATAATGTATATCGCACTTTGTCAATTATCTTTGCATAGCTAGCTGATTGCATAATTTGTTTCGCACTTTATCAATTATCTCCACTTGCCAGTCATATAGCTTTTCGCACTTTATCAATTATTTTCGCATGTCTGTTGTATATTAGATCGCATAATGTGTCTCGCACTTTATTGGTTATCTTCGCCTGTCTGTCGAATAGCTCATCACATACTTTTTTTCACTCTTTATCAATTATCTTCGTCTAAATGTCGCATAGTTGTTCGCACTTTATCAGTTATCTTCACATGTCTATCACATAGCTCATCACATTATTTGTTACGCACTTTATCAGTTAAGTTTTCGCATGTCTGTCGTATAACTTATTGCATAACTTGTTTCACAATTTATCAATTATTTCCGCATGTCTGTCACGTAGTACATCACATAATGTGTTTCACACTTTGTCAATTATTTCCGTCTATCTGTTTCATAGTTCATGGCATAATTGTTTCACACATTATTCTTTATCTCCGTCTGTCTATTGCATAACTTTTCACATTTTATCAATTATAATTGACTGTCTGTCGCGTATTATATCGCATGATTCATTTTGCAAGTTATGTGATGAAAAGTTCACTTATTATTTAGTGGTGTGAAAAACTTATTCGTTCTTTAAAACGAGGTGAAAATAGTTATTTTTTCTTTATTAAATGTATGATGAACTCTCTAAATTTAATATAGGAAAAAAAAATTTAACCTTCCAAAGTATGTCATTTAAAGTTTGGCATATAAACTTTACTTTTTGACAATTTGGCTTTCAGTGTAATCGAAATTGACAATTTGCGCCCTCAATTAATAACCCTAATATGCACAAAAGAGTTTTTAACTCAATTAATGATAAATTTTAAATTAATCTTTAAAACTTAAATTTAGGGCTTTTAAAGTCCATGACGAGATAAAAAAAAAAAATGAGGTATGGTTTGTCGAATTCTGAAAACTTATACCTCTATAATCGATCCACGAATATTGTAGGAGCACGTGTGCATAGAAAAAATTTCTATTCAAGTTTTCTGGTAATCGAGATATTCGATTTTCGGTTGGGAGGTGTCATTTGAAAGCTTGTAGGACCAATTTTTTAACGCTTAAATCTTATGAAAATCCAAATGTCGAATTTTGATCAGTATTTAGAAAACTATTGATCAATAGTTAGCTTTTTTTTTAGGCCGTTAACCAAAATCCAACCGTTGAATTTTCATAAGATTTACTTCGATAGAAAACACGTCCTCCAAGCTTTCAAATGACACTTCCCAATCAAAATCGGATATCTTGTTTATCAGAAAACTTGAATTGGACTTTTTTCTATACACACGTGTTCCTACTATTTTCGTGGATCGATTATAGATGTATAAATTTCTAGAAATCGACAAACCATACTCCATTTTGTTCATCTCCCCATGGGCTTTAAAAGCCCTAAATTAATTATAAAGATTAATTTAAAATTTATTATTAATTGAGTTTAAAATTATTTTGTGTCATATTAGGGTTTTTAATGGAGGAAGCAAATTGTCAGTTTTGATTACATTGGGAGGCAAATTGCCAAAAAAATAAAGTTTATAGGGCAAATCTAAAAAGTGACATACTTTGGGAGGTTAAAAAGAATTCCTTTAATATATTGGACATGTAGCTTTTCTTTTGTATATTTCTTTATTTCTTTTGTGTTTTAATATATTTTAAACATATGGTCATTTCACTAAAAAAAATGTATTGAACAATTATTTTATTAATGCATTAGCCATTTATAGTATTTTATATGATCTACTATGTGAAATTTTCAATTATGCATTTATTATTTAAATTTTTATAAATATCTAAAAATATTAGTATATTAATAATGGTTAGTCGATAGAGTAACTATTAAACAGGCACTTCGTCATTTTTAATATTGGAAACAACATTAGTATCTTCTTTTGTGTCAAGAAAACAACACTGTTTATCGTACATTTGGAATATTGGAGTAGGGCTGAGCATAACACTCGGAGAATTTCGAAATGTTCCGAAAATTAGATCGAAATCACTCTGAACCGAAGAATAACTGTTAACTGTTTGACTTTCTCCGAACCGAACCGAACAGAGAAAATGATTGGTACGGTTCTAGAGATTTCACAAATATCCGTACCGAAAATCGAACCGAACTATCCCGTATTGTACCGAAGAACCGAAATTAAGAACCGAATAAAAATAGATGCGTGATATTAATATATTTTATGTCAACTTTGATCCTATATAATTTGAATTTTTTTCAAATGGAAATAAAAATAGGTGTAACAATTAAAATTCACTTAAATTTTATACTTAATAATACTTGAGATTTACAACTAATTTTTTCGGTTTAAGAAAAATATATGTAAAATGGTATGAAAGGTTAACGAAATATTTTTTGAAGAAAATATTTAAATATTACTTAAATTTGTCGATACTAGTCTTATTCTATCTTATAACTAACATGGTACGTAAGGTAAAAGAAATATTACTTTAACAAAAAAACTATATTATATTTTGTTTGAATTTTAAATTTTAAACGTAAGTTGCACAAATTTGTCTTAACTAAAATTTAGAGTTATTTCTCCAGTTGATTTAAAATTAAATCTTTAGTATGATAAAGTATTGATGAATGTTGGATTAAAAAAATTACAAAAATTAAAATACATCTAGGTGGCTAGCTATTAAAAAAAATTAAAAAATAATTAAAATCTCTGAATATTCGAACCGAACCGAGCCGTTCCGATAATTTCGCGAACCGAACCGAACCGAAAAATGAAAATATCGGAACCGAACCGAACTCACTTTTTGGTACGGTTCTGGAGATTGAATTTTAATAATCTCCGAACTTTGGTACGGTTGTAATAATTTATCAATCTCCGAACCGTATCGACCAATGCTCACCTCTATATTGGAGTGGTGGGATGTTCGACCATTTGATGATGGAGAAAACGTGCAATTTCCAAATGTTTTCTAAAGTTGGGAATGATGAGTTGGAGGGAGGACGGACCACCGACACTTGCCGATTTCAAACCGACTGCCGCAGACCCATTTTATGTTGGTTGACTTGGCTTTATGTGGTTGTTGCCCACGTTAAAATATCCCAGAATAAATTGTTTCGAATTTCCCTACGGAAATTGTGAGCACGTGTATATATATAGGGCTATTTGTCAATCCATATTCTTCCACTAAACTCTACAAAAAATAAAAATATTATCTCATTTATTATTTTGAAAATTCCTATGTACTTATTCTAGTTCAGAAATCGTAGTACACCTTTTGTAATGGATATCACATCTCTTTTGTACAAAAATTTTTTATGGAATTATCGGATGATTTTTTTATGGAGTCATCTGACACTTAATGTGTTAACACATGTCCAAAGTGTATTTATTATAGGACACATGTCTATACACTATTTGTGAATAAGTATGGATGGTTCTATAGCTCGTGTCATCGGATGACTCCATAACAAAATTACTCTTTTATAAGTAGTGTCTTATTTATATATAATTAAGTAGTATTTAGTCTCTCAATATCTAAGTTAATTCTAATATGTATTAGTTCATTCTAAGAAGTATTAATAGATTGATTAATATCAGACCCAACATGCTTCTATAAAACAGACTAATGTAATCTCGTACTTTTCTTTGACAAAGATAGCTCCGGGTGAGATGTGTTGCAACGCCACCGGTTGGAAGACTACTCTATGTAGTTCCCACTTGAAAAAGGCTCCTTATACTGTCAAACTTCGACCCATTCGGGAAGATGAATTACAAGTTAACCATCTTTTTCATATACCACTTTGCACAACCTTGGTTCATTTTCTAATCCAGACTAACAAGGACTCAATTATGGATATAAATAAAAATCACGACAGCACGTAGTGAAGATAATTTTTTTTTTATTAAGAACCCAAAAAGAATTTATTACATTAGTATTCTCGTTTAAAGGAGGAAAATAACTTTTAGCCTCTAATAATGGGGCAAATACTCTGAACACATAAACTTGCCAACTTGCAACAGGAAAAAATTTACACTTATTTACTCACAACTCACAAACTTGAAAGAATAATTTCACATAACTAACAAACATGTTAAAAATTTCATTGCAAAATGGTAAAACTAAAGAAAATGTTTGATGCCTTCCACTTTCTCCAAATTTTATACTTATAAAGGAGGATTGAGGATTCTTTATTATTGCTCGAAAACAGGTGAGTGGAAGTTGCGTGTGTCACATGTTCATGGGACCTTTTTCTTCAATTTTTGTTGAGTTCGGCAGAGAACGTCGCTTACTATTTTGTTGCGTTCGGCAGAAATCGGTCCAAGAATGGGTGGAAGACACGATTCATGAGATCCATGAATACGGTTGGTGCATTGGTCAAGCCAAACGACATCACGACAAACTCATAGTGACCATATCAGGTGCAAAACGTGGTCTTAGCCACGTCAGGCTGCTTTATCTTCAGTTCGTGGTAGCCCGATCGCATATCTATCCACGAAAATACACAGGCACCCCTCAGCTGGTCAAATAAATCCTCGATCCTGGGGAGTGGATACTTGTTCTTCACCATTAACTGGTTCAAGTCTCGGTAGTCGATGCACATACACAAAGTCCCGTCCTTCTTCTTGACGAAAAGGACAGGTGCTCCCCAAAGTGAGACGCTCGGTCGGATGAAACTGAGACTCAATATCTCCTAGATCTGAGCCTTCAGCTCCTGATCCTTCGGCACCATACGATATGGCGCTTTCGACGCTGTCCCGGCTCCAGGCACCAGGTCGATTGTGAACTCCACCTGACGACTAAGTAGTCGATCCGGGAAAACGTCCACGAAATCTCGCACAATGGGTACATCTCTGAGCATCTGCTCTCCGAAGGTTCCCCGACCATGCTCACCAAGTATCCCTGGCAATCAGCTCTCTGCAAACACTTAGTCTCCTTCCCGTGGAAGTGACTCTGGGTAGGGTCCTCGTCTTATTCTCGAAGAATGTGATATGGTCTCCCTAGGCTAAGTGCAGTGTCGACCTCTCTATCGCGACATCAGATGTCTGTATGGTATTTGTCCAACCAATCCATGCCGAGAATGAGGTCGAAGTTCCTTACTCGATCACGAACGCATCAAACTCTAAAGTACTGCCGCCAATACTCATGCTAAGGTTCTCGACCAAGGAGCTTGTAACTATCTTCCTCCCCGAAGCTAAGTTGATCTCGAGGGGGTCGACAACACTCATTCCTTAGACCCTGATGGCCTCTAGACACTTGGCCGAGATGAACGAATGTGTTGCCTCGATGTCGAACAAAGCAAAGATAGACACGTCGTTCAATGAAACTGTAACGCCCCACTTTTTATTTGACGAAAACCAGTAATAAATTTTTCAAAATTTATTTCAAATCACTGGTGGTGCTACCAATTCGAAAATCCATCATCGTCAATCATCAATTTTCAAAATCATGCACGATAAACATATATTCAGTTCAATGTGAAGAAGCACTCTCAAATAATAATTCGGTCAACAATAACCGACCACCACTCGCATCCCTCCGCCGTGCCGCACTTAATAACCTACATCCATGAAGAGCAGGTGGGGATGAGCACAAATAGAAACAGTAGTGCTCACCGCTATTAGTGATGGCAATGGGGAATTCCCCATCGGGTATTGACTCCCCATACCCATCCCCGCGAGAGAATTTTCTCCCCATGGGGATCCCCATTTATGCTTTCGGGGAGGATTTTCTCCCCATCCCCATTACCCGCGGGGATAAATCCCCATCGGGGATCCCCATACCCGCTAATTGTTATTGATATGTATTTTATTTATACTATGTAGGTGGCATAACATCACATTATATGATTTCAATTTATCACATTACATACATAATATGATATTATGTTTACATATTTAATATATTATCATGTAATTACATCATCATTCATGTGTATGTATAAATATATTGGAATAACTAGCATGTATACTAGCTTAACGGGTCCCCGCGGGTAAACAGGGACGGGGATTGGTTCCCCATCCCCATACCCGTTTACCTGTCGGGGATGATTTTCTCCCCATTAGCACCCCCATGGGAGAAGATTTCATCCCATCCCCATCCCCTAATAGAGGAATTCCCCACGGGTAATCGGGGATTGGGTCCCCATTGCCATCCCTAACCGCTATGCACATAAATAATATAACAAAGGGTATGGTCACAACATGATCATAAATCAATTTGACATGTCACATCTCCAATCAATACACCAATCATCTCACTCATGTGCACATCTATCATTAGCCATTAAAGGACATACAGCTCTCAACAATGTGAGTGCATACCGAAGGACATACAGCTCTCAACGGTATGGCCTATCATTAGGACTTAGATAGATTGCCTCACAAGGCACCGTCGAAGGACATACAGCTCTCAACGACGGGGACAACCATTCGAATGACATCCAGCTCACACGAAGGTTACACAAATTTACAAGCATGCATCGATCATACCAACCCAACAACAAATAAATTATTTACGGCATAGCAAATTTTCAAATAAAACCCACCTGGAAATCGATGTAGAATATTGCACACAAAATCAAGTACGTAGGTCGAGGCTCGACTCCTCAAACACCCGTCGTCGGAATCTACGGGCTATCCGAAAGTGGGTCGAAACGAACGGGCCTCGAAAACTCTCGAAGGTGCTGCTCATGGGCCGGCTCTACTCACAACGGATAGTTTTCTGTGACGATGGTTGACGACATGGTGGTCGTCGGCTGCCCGGAAAAGCACGACGGTAACCGGACTGAGGTTCTGCTCGGAAATTGATGGCACGGCTGCGTAGAACGGCTGAGGTCCCTTCACTTGACGGACTGCTACACGGCAGGGAGGACTCTCTCTCTCTCGATAGGAATGGTGGTAGACAGCGGTTGAGCTGCGAGGACGCCGGATATTTAGCTTCGCTCGCCGGGAATAATGGCGATCACCGGAATCGGGTATGCGAATCTTTTATATATATGACGTGAGGGCAGACTGAAGTGTGGAGGAGATGGAATCCGTATGCTCCTCAGGAACTGAACGCAGATATATAGAGGGTTGGGCGATCGTGCGATTGAGGGGAGAGATTTTCAGCGGGATCCGGTGAACAGATTTTATCCTCTCATGGCAGATATTTGGGCGTAGCGCGACTCGGTCTTAGCGAGGAAGAGAAAAGAAAAAGGGGCCGCAACATTATTAATTCTAATGGGCCAACTAATACAAGACATTGGGCCAGGAAATTATATAATAGGCTTGGGCTGGGATATAATTCCAAAGGCCAACAATAAAATGTTAAAACTCAAGGCTCGATAGCAAATAACGGCTCGGATAACAATTAAAATAAGGCTCGGTTCATCTGCACGCGGTAACTAAATTAATCGGATATATATGTATAAGTAATTAGGCAAATATAGGCAATATAAAATGGCATAATAAACTTAGGCACTTAGGTATAAAATAAAAATTGAACACATAAGCAATTAAATTAGTATTTAGACCATTAAAAGGATCACTTAAGCACATATTCAAATAAATTTGGCACATAATCAAATGATTACATTTGCACATAGTCAAATAATCATTTTAAACAATTATTAACAATTAGATATTTAATATAAAAAATAATAATATAAAAATAAATACTCTCAAATGTTCATAAAGAAACGGGGCATGACAGTCTACCCACCTTAAAATAAATTCCGTCCTCGGAATTCGAAACAACAACGACGACAACATACTACAATCAAGAACAAAAGGGAAGATCATCTAAACATGAGATATGGTACTCCCTCCGAATCTCGATCTCCCTCCTCCAAGTCGTCTCGCCCTCGACTTGACTTTTCCCCCCGGACTTTGACGAATACCCCTCCCGGTCTTTTCCTAATGGACCCTCTGTTCCACTAGGTCACCGGTACCTCCACACAGGTAGGGTTCTGCCTAACACGCAGCTCGTCATAAACACACATACCTCGAGGTCAAGCACACGTTCCCTCCACCATGAGGCACAAAACGTATCATGCATCCTCGTAATCTCCAGTGGTGTAGTCAATCATCAGGCTAAGTCATCGACTTGGTCGAAGATCATGATAAGACTGAAATGGCATGGTCATAGCCTCTTCTCTTACCACAAAGCTCCTCACTTCACGTGGTAACTACATTGCAATTAAGTGCAACAACTCATAAAGATAAAACCTCCAAGCAAGACTTAACACTTAGGTCATTTCAATACACGTGGAAAATTCCCGGAATCGACACGCATTTATACGCTAAAGACTTGGCAATTGTGACATGAATGGCTGGCCTGGCACGCGGCAACGCAGCATGCTACATGTGGCACACTACACACGGCACTTCCTACGACTCGAGATGCATCATCGAGCGTGGCACGCCTGTGTGCGGCACCAACACACAGTACACCTGCACCACCCACATCCAGTAGCTACAGTTCATTTCTCATCAACTGTTACATCTCCCCGTGCTGATACGTGCACGAAAATCAAAATTTCCCTTGTGTTTTGTGACCCTAATCCAGACTCCAAAATCCAGATACTCCGACTTCGCTGTCAGGGTACTCATACTTTATCATGATTCAAGTGGTTGAGAACTCACGATGTTTCTCATAACTCCTTGGCTACTCCCTTCAAAGACTCCTTCTTAAAAATCATAGAACTGGCCTGAACCTCCTCGCGATCCTCCGGCATGATGCTCAATTCGCTCACAAAATGATGATTGATTTACGCTTATCTCTAGGCCCCGATATTCTCAAGAGTTGCAACATTATCCACCCTTTTAAACCTCTCGCATTGACTTTAAGGATTTCATGAAACAAGACTCTTAGTTTACGAGAACAGATAATGGTCAACGGAAAAATCAAGACTTAACTCCATCCGAATCATTTTACGCAAAGAAAGAAAAGACAAGAGAAATTTCTAAATAACGATAATTGAATAATCAATAGGAGTTTCAAAACGAAAATCAAAATAACTAATAGGAGTCTTAAAACGAAACTCAAACTCGTCTAACAAGACAAAGGGAATTAAACAAGGTCTGCCAAAAAGTACGAGAAATGCAATTCCAACCAAAAAGAGGAACAATTAATCATCTCAAATCTGGCATTCGATCAACTGCTTAGCCTTGATTCTGCTCGGCTTCATACTGGGCCATCGTGTATACCCGTGCTCGACCTCCTTCGCCAAACCTCGGTTGGGCCTGCTGATGTTGCGGTGGGAATGGTGGGGGCTGCTGCGCATTCTACTGCGGGGGCGGTGGGGGAAGCTGCTGCTGATGAGGGTAAGGCGGTTGCTGCTGATAAGGTCCCTGTTGCTGCCTCCTCGACTCGGGACACATATGGGCAAAGTGACCGATGCGTTGACAGTTGTAGCAGGTTTTCTTAGCAGCTCGACACTCTCCGTTATGGTTCTTGTTGTAGTTAGGACACTCTAGAATAGGGCCGTGGGTCCTAGCCTCCGAAAGAAAGATCCATTTTTTAGTTCGATTTAGACTATAGGAAATTAGTGTGCTTGGGAGTCCCTGATGATTAAATAAACCAAGATTTTACCATGTTCCAATTTTAATTTTCCGGCTACTTGTTTCATAGCTTTAATTTGAGCTGCAGACCCTACTCTGGAAACGGAGGTCATCTTGGTGGGAATCAGCCTTTCTCTTGCCCGAACTAGAGCCGAGCGGCGTGGAGGAGATGGGCTGAGCATACTGAGCAACGGTCTGAGAAGGCTGGGAGGCATGATAATATGAAGGGACTGGGGCTATCGAAATGAGACAGCTCTCAACTTCCTGAGCCCGACTAACAGTGTCGGCGAAAGACATCAGTCCGTGACTTCCCACTAGTTCACGGATCCTCTGATTGAGCCCCTTGAGAAACTTGCGAGCCTTCTTAGCATCGGTATTCACTGAGTCGCCCGCAAAAAGGCACATCCGGGTGAAGGTACGGATATACTCATCCACTGTGGAGCTGCCCTGCTGCAAGTGGTAGAACTCATGCTCCATCCTATCCCAAAAGCTCTGGGGAAGGAACTTGCCACGCACCATCGTCTTCATCTGCTCCCAAGTGAGAGCATAAAGCTCTGCCTATGGCCTCCGGGCCCAGTGGTCAATCCACCAGTCAGAGGCGTCCTCCTTCATCTGATAAGCTGCGAGAGATACCCGCTGACGGTCAGGGAGGGGGAGTACAACAAAAATCTTATCCAACTCTTTCATCCAATCCAGCACCGCTGTGGGGTTCTCAGTCCCCGCGAAAGTCGGTGCATTCATCCTCTGAAACTGGACTATGAGCTGAGTAAGGTCCATGGCTAGAGGGGCCTGGTGATGACGACGAGGCAGGGAAGGGGTCGGGGATGGCTGACGGTTGCGGTTGTTGCGGGTATTCATAGCTCTACATTGAATAAGCGGAACAAAGTTTAGCACAAATAATATCATAGTTACAGAAGTCTAGAGTTCGCCATTAAACACTAGAGTTCGATTAAATCAAGGTGGATAGATCCTAAGCTCCAATTAACAATTACAACACAAGTAGTTTCATTGCTACATGTGTACCAATTACAATTCACATATCAAGTATTTTCATTAATACTTAAATAAAACATAGCTTAAGCAGTGCGCGTGACGGAGACGAGTGGTCATAATACAAGGTCCAAACACATAATCACATATGAACCAGTCTACAGAAACGCAGACTGGCTCTGATACCAAACTGTAACGCCCCACTTTTTATTTGACGAAAACCAGTAATAAATTTTTCAAAATTTATTTCAAATCACTGGTGGTGCTACCAATTCGAAAATCCATCATCGTCAATCATTAATTTTCAAAATCATGCACGATGAACATATATTCAGTTCAATGTGAAGAAGCACTCTCAAATAATAATTCGGTCAACAATAACCGACCACCACTCGCATACCTCCGCCGTGCCGCACTTAATAACCTGCATCCATGAAGAGCAGGTGGGGATGAGCACAAATAGAAACAGTAGTGCTCACCGCTATGCACATAAATAATATAACAAGGGGTATGGTCACAACATGATCATAAATCAATTTGACATGTCACATCTCCAATCAATACACCAATAATCTCACTCATGTGCACATCTATCATTAGCCATTGAAGGACATACAACTCTCAACAATGAGAGTGCATACCGAAGGACATACAACTCTCAACGGTATGGCCTATCATTAGGACTTAGGGAGATTGCCTCACAAGGCACCGTCGAAGGACATACAGCTCTCAACGACGGGGACAACCATTCGACTGACATCCAACACACACGAAGGTTACACAAATTTACAAGCATGCATCGATCATACCAACCCAACAACAAATAAATTATTTACGGCATAGCAAATTTTCAAATAAAACCCACCTGGAAATCGATGTAGAATATTGCACACAAAACCAAGTACGTAGGTCGAGGCTCGACTTCTCAAACACCCGTCGTCGGATTCTACGGGCTATCCGGAAGCGGGTCGAAACGAATGGGCCTCGAAAACTCTCGAAGGTGCTGCTCGCGGATCGGCTCTACTCACAACGGATAGTTTTCTGTGACGATGGTTGACGGCATGGTGGTCGTCGGCTGCCCGGAAAAGCACGATGGTAACCGGACTGAGGTTCTGCTCGGAAATTGATGGCACGGCTGCGTAGAACGGCTGAGGTCCCTTCACTTGACGGACTGCTACACGGCAGGGAGGACTCTCTCTCTCGATCGTAATGGTGGTAGACAGCGGTTGAGCTGCGAGGACGCCGGATATTTAGCTTCGCTCGCCGAGAATAATGGCGATCGCCGGAATCAGGTATGCGAATCTTTTATATATATGACGTGAGGGCAGGCTGAAGTGTGGAGGAGATGGAATCCGTATGCTCCTCAGGAACTGAACGCAGATATATAGAGGGTTGGGCGATCGTGCGATTGAGGGGAGAGATTTTCAGCGAGATCCGATGAACAGATTTTATCCTCTCATGGTAGATATTTGGGCGTAGCGCGACTCGGTCTTAGCGAGGAAGAGAAAAGAAAAAGGGGGCGCAACATTATTAATTCTAATGGGCCAACTAATACAAGACATTGGGCCAGAAAATTATATAATAGGCTTGGGCTGGGATATAATTCCAAAGGCCAACAATAAAATTTTAGAACTCAAGGCTCGATAGCAAATAACGGCTCGGATAACAATTAAAATAAGGCTCGGTTCATCTCCACGCGGTAACTAAATTAATCGGATATATATGTATAAGTAATTAGGCAAATATAGACAATATAAAATGGCATAATAAACTTAGGCACTTAGGTATAAAATAAAAAGTGAACACATAAGCAATTAAATTAGTATTTAGACCATTAAAAGGATCACTTAAGCACATATTCAAATAAATTAGGCACATAATTAAATGATTACATTTGCACATAGTCAAATAATCATTTTAAACAATTATTAACAATTAGATATTTAATATAAATAATAATAATATAAAAATAAATACTCTCAAATGTTCATAAAGAAACGGGCATGACAGAAATCATCCCGAACATGGCACATGACTGCTCGGCTATCAGGTTAAGGGCGAAGACACGTGCGGGTCCTCCACGTAGCTGGTCTGGGGACGGCTTGACCCTATTGGCACTGAACTCAGTCTGGCAATCCTCCTTCCTTTGTCCTAGCCTCCGGCAATAGAAGCAAATGCCTCGCCCAGCAAGACACTCACCAGGATGGTGGCATCCACAAGTAGCGCAGGCTGGTGCAACCTGCTGTAGTGGCTGAGGGTGGTGAACTGGGGCTTAAACCCTCGGTCTGACTCTCCTGTCTGGGCGGCCTCTGCAGCTCCTCTTGTTCGAGAGGTGTGCTGGCAGAAGTGGGGCCTACTGTGGTGGTGACAGTGCAGGATGTTGTGTTGTTGGCTGCTGAGCTGGCTGACTGGCGGCACTGCGAGTGCGAATGGCCTCCAGTCGGAGACTCTTGTCAATCTGTTGAGCCCAAGAGACGGTCTCAGCATATGTAGGGCACCATGGCCAGCAAGATGGTGGCGTTTCTCCCCGCGAAGACCTCCTTGAAGCGTCTCGCCCTTGTCTCCTCCGTATCAATCAGGTACTGCACGAAGAAGCTGAGGCGAGTGAAATATCGCTCATACTCATCGAAAGTCCTAGCACCATGCTCCAGTGCTAAGAACTACCTCTCCATCCTCTCTTTGCAGTGGGTCGGGTAGTACTTCTATCGAAGGAGCTCTTTGAGGCGAGCCCAAGTGAAGGTTGCCTTCTCACTGGGTCGCATATCCAGTACAAAGCCCACAGAGACCTGCGTTCCCTATCATCTGAAGTTGTTCGCACATGATCCTATGAGGCTTGGGGTAATCCACCACCTCGAAAATCATGTCAAGGCTGCACAACCACTCATCAACCAGCCTCGGGTCTCCCTGCCCATTGAACGTCGTTGGGTGATACCCGCGAAACTGAGAAATTGAATAGGCCTGGTCGCGCTCTGGCGTGGCCTATGGGGGTGCTGCACGCGGAGCTGTTGTGTGCGTAGCTACTTTGGGCGGGACCCGCACTCGATGCAGAATCAGAGCTCGGCGAGGAGGCATCTGAATGGCCAAATGATAGGGATTAACAAATGAATTCATGTATAATTGATGGAAAATTTATCACTCAGATAAGTCAATAGTAGAGCACGCAATTAACTAACTCTGCTAAATTTCGAACTAGAACAGTATAACCGATTAAGAAATAGCTACACCATACTTTAATAAATTTAACACATTGTCGAAAACACCTAGCTTGGCTAGAGTTTCGGTTTATACTTAACTCTTCTAAGTTTTGGCTAGAATTCTGGCTAGAGTTCTCAACTCTCTACTCGAAAGATAAATCGTACACCCCTTAAATACTCTGACTCTAATAACTATGCATTCACAAATAATAAAGGTTGTTCAGGTGACATACCTCGGTTTCGGCGTGGCGTGAGCGTAGTGTTGTCATTTTCTTACTAGAACTTTTTAGTATACAGCACCGCTTTGATACCAAACTTGTAACACCCCGCCTAGACTTACTAAAATCAGAGTAAATTTTTCGCTCTATAAAAGGAAACTGTTGATTTAATTTTCGAAAACTCTTATTAATATTTTCGAAAATACTTTACTTTAATATGTTGGATGTTACTCAACTTTAATCTTTATCTTTATATCTCTTTAATCTCCTTTTCTGATAGAACAAACTTCTTGAATTTCTCAGTGATATCTTGCACCATACTAACTAAACAAGAAACCAACTTAGAGCCAGAAATCCGTCACCCCTCCAACACTTCCCGAAGAAAAAACAAAGCCCAATTTGAGGTAGCAAAGTCACAAGACATACATGGAAGGGAACATAAAGGGCACTAAAAGACGATGCAAACAAAAGAAAAGGGCCAAGAGAACTGCCAATTCAACCATATACAACCAAGTTATGATGCAGGAAAAGGAGCTTAAGAAACTAAGCAAGAGGGAACTCTATTTATGTTGAATGAGATTTCATGTTTGATTAAACAAAGTTCTGTGTTCTATTGCTTTTCACTCAGATAAATGGTTCATTACGGATGGACTGAAGATCATTTAACGGTTTCTTAGGGAACATAAATAAATTGGTTCACAACCTAGATGGAACTGAACAAACCATCAGAATATTTATAATGTGAGTTGTACAATTGATCTTGACCGATTGGTTGCACTAGTGCACATTGGTGTATTGAACAAGATCCCAGATAGGAGCAGACGTTTTATACAGAATGGCATACACGAACTAGGTCTCGGTTAATAACTGTGTTTTCTTAACCCATAAAATATAAACAGACACATGTACGTAGTAGTTATTACTTTGATTCTTCATGGTGAGATTCATTTTCTCTCGATCAACAACCAGATGTTTTGGGTAATGATCGCTATAGGACATGGTGCTTTGTTATATTATTTATGGTCACCGTGTACTTCACATAGTTAATGTTTGATGATATCCACGAAGAGAGTTCAAAGGGATTATTATGTTAAGGTCTGTAGGTGGATTAAATTTTGACATAATAATAATAATAGTGCATTGAACGGTGCAAGCTTCGGTTCAAGTAGTTGATTAATTTAATTATCAGTAATTAAAGTAATTGATGGATATTGTACCTTAAACATAGAGATGTAATTTGAGTAATTAGAAATTGGAGCTCAAATCATAATTTGGGAAATAAATTACGAGTTTTCGATAATATTACTTTAGTGGAGTGACTGCATTATTCGTTTTTGGGCTAAGTGGGCTTGACCCATTGTTTTGCCCAAAATACGTTAAGCCCAATTTAATGTCCCCTTAGGGTCCCTATTGAAGCCTATAACTACAAATATTTTTTTGTCTTCAAGGATATACATCAGATAGAGATATAGAGATTCTCTTTTCAACCAAGGGTGTTCTATTGGTGTTAGGTAATTCAATAGAAGTCCGTAAGGTAGTCGAGCACCTGACCACCATCAACCACATGCACCACTGGCAACCATCGCTAGCCAGTCCCACGTCCACGATAAACACACGCTACCACAGCGCGAGCCCCGCGATGCGACCTGAGGCCACCGGCGAACCCCGCGCTCCCAGAGACCCGATCACGCCGTGACCCGTGCGCTCCCAGCGACCCGTTCCTGGCAAGTCCTGCTCTCGAGAACATTGCAGTACGCGACTCGCACGATCACCACCGCGCGAAGACCTGAGATGACCCTGACGAGGGGATTTTCGGCGAGTGAAAAATCAAACGATCTCAATCAACAGAAATCTACTACGACTGAAAGTTTGCAAAATTTTGAGCCGTAAGTTTTCTACCTTAACCTATGATCCGATGTGC
The DNA here is from genome assembly GCA_902706635.1 of Striga hermonthica. NCBI lineage: Eukaryota > Viridiplantae > Streptophyta > Magnoliopsida > Lamiales > Orobanchaceae > Striga > Striga hermonthica. The sequence goes on from CACSLK010003174.1 coordinate 6,033,365, forward strand.
ATAGGTTAATTTATAAAGAAATTTGTAACTTACACATTAGCAACGATCCTTATAATCTCAACAAGAACATCACTCATGCATAAGAGAGTCGCCTCTCTCGTGTGAGCCATCCCTAGTTCCCAATTAAATTTTAAGATTTGTCGCTCCATGAAGGCGACCGAAGAGGTGTCGGGTCATACGGCATAAGGCTGTGAGGTTGACGAGGCATCTTGGCGACCCGACACGCCCATGCAACACATGTCTGTACACGACGAGCCTCAGCGGCACGCGAGTAGCCGCATCCGAGATGCAGCTGAAAGCCCCGG
>CACSLK010003174.1:6071078-6085332 GCA_902706635.1 Striga hermonthica
AAAAAACTTTGATGCCTAATTCGGTTTTAGGTTGGAGAAGATAAACAGTAACTGAGTATAAAGAGCATGTTGAGAGTATGTAAACATAAAACTAACCTACCACACCCATTTACATAGGGGTGTGGTGTCTTGCTCTCCAAGTCTGCCCAGAGAGTTGACCCTACTGCCCAAGCTTCATGTTCGTACGACCTGCAGTGTCTCAAAATGTCAGGTTTGTCAGGTGTGCAACCGACCAATTTCGTCGCGACACGCGGTCCAATCCCCATACGGCGTTGTTCCCGAGTTAGATTTCTTCTTGTCTTGAAGTAGGACCATGTCCACGTCATCAAGTAGAGCACTCATTAGGTAGAACATCTTCTTCTCCAACTCTTCTATTGTTTGTGAGGTTGATTTGACCTTATGCTCTTTTAGGAAACTCTAACTGCAGCTCGATCCGTCCATTTATCTGGTCTGTCTGATTACACTGGTCCAGTTGACCTGGAATAGTGTCCCATATCAATGACATTTAGTAACATAAGAGATTATGACTGTCTAACTATTGTATTTGTGTATATATTTATATAACACCCAAAATAGCTCGGTGGACCAGTTTGAGTGGTTTGCTTGGTAAGGCCGGTCCAAGAGAGCTTAAGCTCAATATCAGCATATTTCACTTAGCCAGGGAGCTCGCTTAGGCAGCTTGGGGTACAGGTCGACCTGACAATAAAACCCAAAGGTCGGGCACCTCTAGGAGCTCAGATAGATGAGGGGACCTCTTGAACTAGAGGCCGTGACGATAAAAAGTCGTGGTTACAACCTGATTATAGCTTATGGCCAGCAGGTTGCGAGGTTGTTCAAACAACCTAAGGATCTAAGTGTTGTATGGTAAGAAAATCCTTTAAGGATGGAAAGTGTATCTCGCTAAGGAGTCTCACATCCTAGAGACGTGATAAGCTAAGAAAATAAATACGGTTGGATCTCTTTTCAATCCAGGACTTTACTTGGACATCAAGACACCTTAGAATATAAAGGGCGATCAAGTTTTAATCTATAATTAACGCGTTTTTACGCATTTAGAATATGTTTTTCCCATTTGTTCTCACGAGCGGGTACTAACTTGAGCATCAGAGGTTTTTCTATCGTGATGCATCCCAGGCTATTGCAGATCACCATGGCTTGAGATAGAAGGCCGTTTGTGGTTAATCCAGTTTAAATCGGTTCAGGGATAATTTGCCTATAACATTAGCACCGTTTATGGGAACCACCTAGTCTTTACTGACTATAATGGACAAAGTTGCTTTTTCACAAGAAGTTTTTTCAGAAGTTTTGAGATCATGGCTGGGGATAGTGTTAGAGTAGAGTAGCCGACATTCTAATCAGATTGGATCTTTTTGTACTTGTAAAGACAATTTATTGAAAATTATATTATTTTGAGGTTGTTTATCGCATGTCTTTGCATTTATTACATATTAGCATCTATGATAAAGTCCTTAGATCGTTATTAGCTATGAGGCATGGTTGCACATTTGATGGCAATCATGGGTGTCTTTAGAACTATGGTCTTAAATAAGTGCCAAATCTAACAAACATAATAATTTATAACATGTACATGATAAATACGAATCCCACATTTTCCCGAAGGCCTGGTCTGCACACCCCGAAGGGCGGTCTATCGCCACACCCTGAAGGGTGGACTATCTGCACACCCTAAAAAGGCATTCTCATCTCATCCTATATTTTTTGCACTCCTCGAAGGACGGTATCACAACCTGAAGGGTGTAACCTTCAGGAATTCCTTGTCTTCCACACCGAACTTGATATAGCCATATTGCCATATATCGGTTCAAGTACTGCTTACTCGACCATATGAACGTTAATGACGACGTCATTAAGTTGACTTCCATGAAGTCGATCGGGCTCATGAGCTATCTAAGGATCGCTGTCAACTCGATAGCGGCTCCAAGACGATTCTCTTAAGTCGACTGAGTATAAGTCGACTTTCCTGAAGGAGACGAGCGAGCATAACAATCTCTGGATGCGCATATGACCAAAGTCGACTCGACAATATCCGAAGTCGACTTGTCACACCTCGAGACACCCAAACCTCTGACGACTTCTATATACTTCAACATATCATAGGAAAACCTCTGGGCTAGAGAATCCATATGGGATAAGAAGGAATCTAGGTGCTGACTAGGAGGTGGATGGTATGCCAACCGACCAGGGCATTTTGGACACTTCGTGTAAGTCGGCCAGGGCACTTTGGGTATTCCAAGTAAGTGTTTTTACCTCTATATAAGGGAGGTGAGGTAACTCCAAACCCTAACTTTCATTCTCTCTATTCATTACCCAGCTCCTGCTCCTACTGAGCAGAGCTCATCTTCATCACTCTCATACTGACTTGAGCGTCGGAGGCTCTCCACCGGAAACACCTCTGGTGTTGAGTTCTTGCAGGTGTTCGCAGCGGTTGAAAGGCGACTTGAGGAAGGTTCGAGCAGATCGGAGCCCATTATCACCGGTTCATTCTAGATCTCGTAGTAGACCCATCAAATTGGCGCCGTCTGTGAGGAGTTCTTGAAGGAAGTAAGAGCTTTGCACCTAGTTCCGATCTGTTTGACATGGCGGAGAAGGAAGGATTGTCGAGAAATTTGAGCGAGGATTTTCAAGGAACATGGACTGATAAGCGACCTCCACCAATTCTTAACCCCAAACCGACACTACCGATCTTCGGTTTTCCACCGTTCGCTGGACACAAGCCGTCGGGAGCGTGTACGGAGGAAGAAACACCTATCACCCCACCTGGGTTGAAAATTCCAGTGCTCACGCAAGGAGGACCTAGCCATATGAAGGGTACGAGCACGGGAGTCGACGGGCAGGAATCGACTGAGATATCCCTTAGCTTGGGGAGATAACCCGGAGTGTTGTAGCAAGGGACGAGGCCACCACCCCAGGTCGAGGAGCAGACATTGACCATGACGAGGAGCGAGATGCAAAGGATGGTTGCAGAAGCAGTGGCAGCCCAACTCAAACAGGCGCAGGTAGAATAACCAGGGTCGAGCAGCCTAGGGTCGAGCAGCCACCTGAGCGTGAGCAACAAGCACAGTCCCATGAGACGCAGAGCATGAGGGCGGACGAAGAAGAATCTTCCGTAAGAACCATTAATCCGCAGGCAAGGAATGACACTTTGGAACAGCTGATTGCCCAAGTGCGAGATTTGCAGGCTCGAGTGGAGGGAAGGAAAACCGGGAGTTCAAGAGGACAACCATTCTCGCAGCATATCTTGGATGCCGATTTGCCACAGGGGTTTAGGGAGCTGAACATTTGTTATGATGGGTCGACTGATACTTCTCGAGATCTGTGGAGTTTCGAGAATATGGCGGTTCTGCATCGTTATAACGATCCTGTTCAATATCGAGCATTCTTAACGACCCTGCGAGGACCCGCGCAAGATTGGTTCCACCAATTGCCTCCAGGAGCCATCAGTAACTTTGATGGGTTTAGCTCAAGTTTTCTGAACCAGTTCGCAAGTGTCAAAGCCCAGGAAAAGTCTTATCTCACTTTGATAGGTATGAAGCAGAAAGAATGAGAGTCGTTGCGGGACAATGTTGCGAGATATACACGGGCCAGCATCGATGTTCCCTCGGCCGCAGAAGAGATCAAGTCAGGTGGACTTACTAGGGGACTGCTGCCAAGGTTATGCAGAAATTCTTTGGCGAAACGACTCGGTAGGACATTTGATGAAGTCTTGCGAAGGTGTGCGAAATACATGAATGTTGAGGAGGCAGAAGCCGACTTCCTGCAGGCAGCAAAGACGAAAACTGAGCATCGAGATAAGAAGAAGGATAAAAAGCCAAATCTGTCGGGAGAGATGAGTGAGCATAACAATCTCTGGATGCGCATATGACCAAAGTCGACTCGACGATATTCGAAGTCGACTTGTCACACCTCGAGAAACCCAAACCTTCGACGACTTCTATATACTTCAACATATAATAGAAAAACCTCCGGGCTAGAGAATCCATATGGGATAAGAAGGAATCTAGGTGCTGACTAGGAGGTGGACGTAATGCGAACCGACCAGGGCATTTTGGACACTTCGTGTAAGTCGGCCAGGGTACTTTGTGTATTCCAAGTAAGTGTTTTTACCTCTATATAAGGGAGTGAGGTAACTCCAAACCTAACTTTCATTCTATCTATCCATTTCTCAGCTGCTGCTCCTACTGAGCAGAGCTCATCTTCATCACTCTCATACTGACTTAAGTGTCAGAGGCTCTTCATTGAAAACACCTCCAGTGAGTTCTTACAGGTGTTCGCAGCGGTTCAAAGGCGACTTGAGGACGGTTCGAGCAGATCGGAGTAGACCCATCAGAACTGAATGTCCTTCCTGTTTGGATCTGCGAAGATCCCGTTAAGTACAAGTCACGAATTCAAACAACAACAATAAACCTACGCGCAAGAGATCTAGAGATTTAAGGTTGAAGACTTACGGTTTAAAAATTTGCAGACTCTGAGACGTTGTAGATTTTCGTTGTTGGAGATCGTCTAAACTCATAACTCATTGGGCAGTTGGATTTCTTCTCTTCGGACGTTGAGAAGCTCGTCGAGACCGTCGCGGGGTCCCAGCGGGTCGCAGACGTCGTCGGGGCGCGATATTGTCATGGGGTTGTGGCTGCTTGTCGAAGATGTGCGCCGGTGTCACCGAGGACGGGGCTCGTGTAACACCCCACCTAAACTTACTAAAACCTGAGTAAATTTTTTGCGCTTAATATTTGATAACATTAATTTAATTTTTGAAAACTCAAATTAACTGTTTCGAAAATACTATTCGAACTGCGGGATGTTACTCACCATAATCTGATCTCTTTATTTTTTCTCTTTTACTACTATGCAGCCAAGTAAAATTCATTACGCTGATAGGAGCCATGAAAGTTACTGCAATTAGGCATGCATAAACTGGAATTCTAAAATACTGTTCTGAATGCGGAAGAAAATATAAGTTCAAACAACACACAAACAAGCATTAAACAATACAAAAACAATCCAAACATGTTCAATAATACACTACATGTTTACTCAAATATATCCTTTCTTATGACCACAAGCACATCCAGCTCACGCGCCACGCGGAACTCCGTCACCTGAAAAATGGTTAGTGGGGGGACGTGAGCATAAATAATCCACGTGCTCCGCCGGAATTGTCACTGAATATTCATCAAATTTAATTAAAAATCATTAAATCGACATATATATAAATAAATCAGTTACATGGGGCTAACGGTAAACTGGTACTCATGTGCACACTCTGAGGGTCCCTCCCACAGAAATTCAGGCTGGACATCGGGCCCAAACATCTGGACGCGAGACTTAGGCTGCACATCAGGCCTCACACATCTAAGTCTGGACTTAGGCTGAGCATTGGGCCCACACATCCAAGTCATAACTAGAGTTCTTGACCAAGACGGGATCACTCATCCGTCTCGGTCCATCAATTTACTTACACACATACCTCATACTACCTCCTATTCATTTTAAATTTCATTTTGGCATTATCAACTATTTAAGAAAATAAATGTAATTTTGGATATTTTGTACATATTTTTCCATTATTACCCTCATCTAGGTAATAAATAGACTATGTCTTTTCATATTCACTGTTCATCTTTTCTCAAAACATTCATCTTTATCCTCATTAATGAGGGTTATTATTGGTAAAAAAAAAATTTAATAATTGTGCAACTTCTCAAAATGACACTTATTATGAATAGGAGGGAGTACAATATAAGCAATTAAAAACAATGAGATACACAGTACAAGGTCTCAACCTATATGCTGGCGAATGCAAATGCTGGGATATGGATGTGTAGCAAGTGAAGGCTCGACTCTCCTCAAGCTACAAAATATTTGAGCAAAATATTCTAAGTACTATGCTCAATATGAAAAGCTCGAATCTTAAATCTGATATGTCTACGTTCGCTCACTCGGTTTATAAATCATTTAAAACTCATTTTAGGAATTTACGAGCTAATATTGAAAATATATTGTCTTTGAGGAATACTAGAGTTCTCCGAAATATTTCTAAGTCTGGACTATACTCTGACTGGATTTTAATATGCCTGGGTTCGGAAAAAAACACTGAAGTCTCGGTTAACGCTCAAACTGATGTTCCAAACTGAAACTGCCGAACCTTATGGATTGCCCGGACTACTTTGGTTGAATTGGGGTTCTTCAAACCATTTGGTCTGCCCGAACTGGTTCGATTGAACTGGACCGGCGGCTCACTCGGAACCAACCAGTTACTCGTTTGACTATGTGCAGATCGACTTAATCGTGGTCTGGGTTCAGCGGGGCAAACCAGGACCGAACATGGCTGACACGGCTTTGCCAATGCATGGGTTTTTAAACGGTGTCGCGGTTACCGACGCAGGGGCGCGCTCGGACCACGGCTAACAGAACGACGCGTTGATGGTAGGTTAGACGGATGCACGGGCGTTGAACAGAGCGCAGGGGCGCAAGTCTGTCGGACTCGGTGCACGGGCACGCACTTGGTCGCTCAGCTCCAACGATTGTATGAAAATGCGACACATGTGCGGACGACGATATGCGTTGAGGGTACGTGCTAATGCATGTCGTTTGGTTGATTACGCTCGCTACGAGACACACGGCCTCGGTAGCCTTCTGAAATCACATGCCTAGTGTGTTTGTGCATCACCCCTGCGCACGCCCCTTCCTGGTGTCCTCAACCTACTGCCAGCGCCTATACTAGTTAGGCCCATGCTCACCAAGCCCTTGCTTGTCAGGCCTATGCAAGCTCTTCAGCCCAGACCCACCCGCGTTGGCCTCACCCTTGCGCGAGATCCTCGGGTCAGCGCCCATTCTTTTGCGCGAGAACCCCAGCCTCTAGCGTGCGTGCGTGCTTGTCCCAATGCTCTTAGTCGCCACGCCCGTGCGGCTCGCGCGCCCATGCCTCGTGCGCCATTTACGTGCGCGTGCCTTTGCGCTCCCCGAGCTCCCCTCTCGCGTGCCCACTCACTAACGAGAGACTCTCGTCTTCTGCCCCGAGTCTCTCCCAGTCCTTGCCGGCATTGTGCGAAGTTCTTTGGCCGCATTCGTACGTGTCTGCGCCCTCGGTATTAAGCCACCTTGCATGTGTGCTCGCGCTGTCGTGCTGCCTTGCGCGTGCTCTTGCCCTTCTATGAGCATGCCTTCTTACGCATGCACTTGCCTGCTAGCATCGACTCGTGTCGCTCGTCTTGCATAGAGCACTGGTAACTGCAAGAGTTGGTGGAAAAAACTTTGCAGCATAAGTAGTTATTCCAGTTCATCAGACATGTTTCAACTTACTTCTTTTTGCTCTGGAAAATCTGGAAAGTAAGAAACTTGTGGTATTTTCAATACTCTTGGCGCTCAGAAAAATCAGAGGTTGAGTTAGCTGATAAAGATTGGCTTGAGTTTTATGCTAGAAATTTTTTATTGCAATTTAATTTTGCACTTTTTTTTGTTTCTTTCTTTATTTTTTTAGTTCGATTCTCCTTTTCTCAGTTTTTTGGCTTGGTTTAACTAGTAGGGGTGATTGTTTATGGATTCAACTAGTTTTTATCTAGTTTGTTTTTTAACTATAGTTAATTTTAAAAAAAGGTGGTATGGTTAGTTATTAATGGATATATTAAAATAATAATTAAATTAAATAATTAATGTTGATTTGATGTAAAGTATGAGAAAAATGACAGAAAGTGATGGTTAGTTTAAATTATGTGAGTGAATAAATAGTGAATTAAAGTTGATGTGATGTGTAAGAATGTTTGGCTGATATTATTTAATTATGTTGATAATATTGACGATAGTGGGGTTGAGTTAAAGTTGAGTTAAATTTGAGTTTTGAATGACAGAATTACGTGGGGGTTTTTCAGACGATGGCCGGTTTTCTACGAGCTCAGCGTACCAAGCTATGTCGCCGACAACACAAAATAACGACCGGCCATTGTGGCGGTTAATATGTAGGGGCCCCGGCGCCGCAAAAGGCGCGTACATTTATGTGGCTCGCTGTGAATGAGCGTCTTCTTACGAACGTTGAACGTGTAAGGCGCCATCTTACAGAATCTGATGCATGCGCCATGTGTGATGGTAGCGAGTCGCTAGTTCACGTGTTGCGAGATTGCCCTGCTGCCAAAGCCGTATGGAACCTGCTAATACCTACCGCGACTGACAGCGAATTTTATCAGCAGCCCCTGCAAGTTTGGATGCGTACAAATCTTGTGAGACGTTGTATGAGAGGCGTTGAAGGATGGGACAGCTTCTTCGCGGTCACGATTTGGAGATTATGGATGGGCCGCAATGAGCGAATTTTTCAGCACAATTCTGTGAGTTGTACAGCCCGGCACATGGAAATTCTTAACATAACGGAGAAATTATAAGAAAGTAGTAGCGGATTATAGGAAGGTCGGGGTTTCATCCTACATTACACGCATGATTCGGTGGTCTCCCCCGGGCTCAAAGTGGATTAAGGTGAACACTGATGGTGCTTTTGATAACCGGTCGGGGTTGAGTAGTGCGGGTGGTATGGCCCGAGACGACTTGGGTCGGTGGCTCGGGGGCTTTTTATTGAATATTGGGATGTGTTCTATTACAGGAGCCGATCTCTGGGGCCTCTTCCAAGGGCTTCTGTTGGCGTGGGATTTAGGCTTTCGAATGGTTATTGCTGAAATCATTAGCCAATGTGTTCTCAAGATGATATCTCAGTCGAATGGCTGCTTTGGGGCTCATGAAGGGCTGGTTAAGGCAATTCGTGCTTTACTTCAACGGAACTGGGAGGTTCGAGTTCAACATGTCCATCGAGAAACAAATTTTGCTGCTGACTATATGGCGAGCTTGGCGGCCTCATATCCGTCTGGCCTACATCGGGTTGTGTCCATTCCTACAGGACTCGGAGCTTGGTTGGACCATGATACATTGGGGTGTCTTACCCCCGACAAATTCTAGCTTAGGCCTGTAGCCTCCTTCTTTGTACCAAAAAAAAAAAAAGAAAAAAAAAATAATTGAGTTTTGAATGATTTTTTATAGTTGAATGTATAAACAATCACCCCTAGGTCTCCAGGTATAGTGGCTTTTATTTCTTTTGTTGTTCTTTTCAGTCCTTGGCTGCTAAAGTTCGGGGTTGGAGTTCAGTTTACGGACTCTTTGCGTAGTCATTATCGTAACTTCATTTCCCAACCCTTTTTTGCTTTGTGGTAGTTTATTTAGGGTGACTTGGGTAACCTTCTCCGTCTTTCTTGTGGAAGTATGTAGGCTAGTTTTTGGTTTAAAAGAAAAAATTAGAGAGAATCCAATCTTGTCTAGAGGTGAACAACGGTGCGGTTTGGTGAAAAACGGCACCGAACCGTAACAACCGAAAAACCGAACCTAGCAAAAAGAATAATCGAATCGCACCGCAATCTAAGAAAAAAACGAATAGAAACCGAACTAATTTTTTTTACACTAAAATAACCGCACCGTGCTTGGTTTTCGGTTTTTCTATACATTTATTCAATTTGGTCCAGTTCGGTGCGGTTTTGGTTCGGTGCAAAACCGCACAGAACCGAACAAAATCGAAAACCGAACTTATGAAAAACTATAACCGCACCGCACCGCAACGTTGGAAAAACATAACCGAACTGAACCAAACCGAACCGAAAATTTTTTAAATTAAAAAAAAACGAACCGAACTGCACTGAATTGCACGGTTCGGCCCGATTTTTCGGTTTCGGCTCGGTTTTTCTCACCCCTAATCTTATTGGACTGAAAGCGTTGTGCTGATGTGGCATACATAGATCCTTAATACCAAGACCACCTTATCTCTTACACTTTCATTTGTTTCTCTTCCCCCATTTCCATCTTACACACATACATTCTCAGTACACAAAATAATAGGAACAAGAAAAAAATAGGGAAATTTGCTGTTTTGTACTCGTCTTGTTCTTTTGTTAATTGATTGTTCACTACTTCACTTCCATTATATATATGGCCCTTCAGGCAGTACCCACAACTCTTTTCCTCGCCAAAGAGGTACGCTACAGATTTGTCGGTTTTATTTGAGCTCGCCGGTGGTTTTCGTCTCTTACGTTGTTGTTGTTTTTTTGTTCTGTTTTATGTTAAAATGTTGTTAGAGCAAAGGAGCGGCGGTGAAAGAGACACCAATTTTTGGAGCTCCGCTGCCAACAGGCCTGAGAGTTGAATTCTGCTCTTCCTTCAGTAAGGTAATTTACAGTAATGTGTTTGGTTTGGAATATGTTTAAGAACTTTTACTTCCCTTTTCGGTGTGTTCGGCTCGCTGTATTATTCTAAATTGCGAAAAGTCGAGGTTTCGAATATCAGTGTAGATGACTAAGGATAAAGGTCTTTCCGAGCGACTATAAAGCGAGTGCCCAAGTCTCGAATATCTGTGTCGATAATTGCATTTCAGCATCGTTGTATAAACGTATAGTATCCGATTATCGCCTAGTGAATGGAGTTTCTTACGATGGCATTTTCTTGCAGAATCTACGAAAAAACCGCACGTTGGGACCAATCAAGGCCCAAACGGCGGCTGCCACTCCTTCCATCACCAAGTCCTCACCCGAAAACAAAAAAACGGTACGCAAGGGCAATGTTATCATCACGGGAGCCTCCTCAGGGTTAGGTCTGGCCACCGCGAAAGCTCTGAGCGAGACGGGTAAATGGCACGTGATCATGGCTTGCCGGAATTTCCTCAAGGCAGAGAAAGCTGCCAGGTCAGCAGGTATGCCTAGGGAGGGCTACACGGTAATGCACCTCGACCTGGCGTCCCTCGAGAGCGTGCGCCAGTTTGTGGACACGTTCAGGCGATCGGGAAGGCCTCTGGATGTGCTCGTCTGCAATGCGGCAGTTTACCTGCCGACTGCCAAGGAGCCAACTTTTACGGCTGATGGCTTCGAGCTTAGTGTTGGGACCAATCATTTGGGGCACTTCCTTCTGTCGAGATTGCTGCTGGACGAGATGAAGCAGTCGGATTACCCACAACGCCGCTGCATCATTGTTGGATCCATTACAGGTACGGGCCTTTTTGACTGTTAATGTTGTGGGATAAAAATCACGCTCTTTTAAGGTTGCATATAATTTGGAAAACCATTGGGCAATTTAGCTTGACCATTATGTGTTGCTTTAGATCAAGTATCTGATTTGGAGAAAAGAATTTTCAAATCGGAAATCAAGAAAGTTGCTAAAAATAGGAAGCCGAGTTATCCGATTATCCACTTGGAGATGAAATTACTCGATCAAGCTGTATGCATCTGCTAATTACACTAGAGTCACAATTCATGTCTAAAATACATGTGTGGAGCAGGGAACACAAACACCTTGGCCGGAAATGTGCCGCCCAAGGCAAACCTTGGCGACCTGAGGGGACTTTCCGGCGGACTGAACGGAGTCGGGAGCTCAGCCATGATTGACGGAGGTGAGTTCGACGGGGCAAAGGCGTACAAGGACAGCAAGGTCTGCAACATGCTGACGATGCAGGAGCTCCACAGGCGCTATCACGAGGAGACGGGAATCTCCTTCGCCTCCCTCTACCCGGGCTGTATAGCCGAGACGGGACTTTTCAGGGAGCACGTACCGCTATTCAGGCTGCTCTTCCCCCCCTTCCAAAAGTACATCACCAAAGGATATGTCTCGGAGGAGGAGGCCGGGAAGAGGCTCGCCCAGGTGGTGACCGACCCCAGCCTCTCGAAATCGGGCGTTTATTGGAGCTGGAATAACAACTCATCCTCGTTCGAGAACCAGCTGTCCAAGGAGGCCAGCGACTCGGACAAGGCACGTAAGCTGTGGGAGGTGAGTGAGAAGCTCGTTGGATTGTCAGCATAAACCAACCAAGTTGCATTAACCTTTACGACGATTTTCGAAGTCTAAGGCAATAAATGTATGTATAGAGTGTGTGGAGAAACTAAAAATGTGACTCGCTGGGTTGTGCGTGACATTATGTTGGAATGCATACTCAGATGACTTGTTACCTTGAAAGCAACTGGGAATTTTGCAGTCTTTTTGCTCTCTGCCCTTGGTATATATAAACTCTGCAAGAAAAAATATTACTCGGGTGAGATGAAATGATTGGATTTTAGTGAATAGATGAAATGATCGAATACTCTATACTTATATAATAAGCCATCTCATTTACTAAAATTAATAGGTAGAAAAGTAAAAAAAAAATTAATGCATTCTATTTCCATCAATATTTTTATTAATTACTTATTACTTATTTCCCATAATAAGATCGGTACAAAATATATATATATATATATATATATATATACTAAACCAATAAAAAAACAGTTTTGATCGGTCAGCAAAAAAACTTCTTCCAAAATTAAATCAGATTTCACTCCTAAATTGAAGTGTTTTATTGTATGGAAATCTTTTTTAATGCTATTGTACAAAAAAAAACTTATCTGATTGTATGGAAAATATGATTTGATTTGTTCCTCTATATATAATGCTATAATGCAATTATAATGAGATATAAATTTGATCTGATTTGTTCCTACATATAATGATCTGATATGATTTCCTTTACATTATCTCTACATATAATGGCATAATGCAATTATAAATTATAAATCTCCAAATATTGAATCAGCGTGTTCCTCACTTTCAACCTCTTGTGAAAAAAAAAAAAAAAAATCCCCATTCATTGTGTCATTCATAACAATGAATCAAGGATTTGACTTAATCAAACAAGTTAATAGATCTAATAGACCTATGCTTAAAATTCGAATTTAAGAATGTTTTTCCAAGATTGGGGCAACACATACATATATTTTCGTGTATATATAATATACATTTTTCATATTTGTAAAACAATTTACTTTTTCATTGATTGCTTTTTCGTATATGTTTAGGGAAATCACATTACCGCGTGGCTACTAGCAATCAACTTGGCTGCGTTTAGAGAGAGGAATTTTGAGGAGGGCATGATCATTTGTATAAAAAATTATCAAGTGGACAACAATATAAGGAAGTACCGTTCGACATCCGGTGATTTTAAGATCATGATGCACTATGTTTACAAAGTGCAAGGAAGAATTTCTTGTATTTCGATTTCAATTCAAAGACTTTGCAACTATACAAGATGTCAACAAAATCAATGAATTGATGTTATTCGGTAAGATTATTTTATGTTGTTTATAATTTTATTTTTTTATTTCAAAGTAATTAAATTATAAAATATTGGTTTTTTTTTATTGTAGATCTTATAGATTAGTTGTTGACATTCTAAGTGTGCAAGAGAAAACAAATAAAAACTGGCGATACTCAAATGGTTGCATTCATTCTTATGGATCTAAAGTAAGTTTTTTTATTCTTTATTCATGTATATAATAATAAGTCCCGCTAAATAGCCTTAAAATTGTTATTCATGTATATAATAATAAGTCTCGCTAAATAGCCTTAAAATTGTGCACCCCGTGCATCGTACGGGCTCTGCACTAGTAGTATAAACGTGAGAATAAAAAAATGAAAACAAGTTTATAATTTAAATAAAATATCTCTTTTGTGGTAATTATAATTATGATCTTCCATATTTCCTCCAAATCGAAAATCTATATCTATATCTATATATATATATATAATAATATAAAAAAGTTTGATTATTTTTTAAATAGTAATCATTTCTCGCCACAAAAATATTGTTTACTAATTCTGAAAACTATTTAAACATTTTATGGTATGTTTTAACATACATTTAGGTAATTGCGGCTAATTTATTAAGGTAATAAATCACATAAAAAAAATCTTTGTATCTCAAGATATTCATATCATATATTTGTACATATATATCCTATATTTGTATCTAAAATATCACGATCTATCACATTCCTAACAAACATTAAATTTACTTATATATTTTTAAATTAATCACATCAATAAATAACATTAACATAAACCAGCTATCGGACTTCAGACTCAAAAAGTCGCGGCCGCGGGATAAGTTCGCGGCCTCGGAGTCAAGTCGCGGCCGCGGAGCTTTTCTTCGCCGCGGCCGCGGCGACTAAAATTGGGCAAGAGTGACAGCAACTTCAGAGCCGGAAGTCCGCGGCCGCGGGATGAAGTCGCGGCCGCGGCGAACAAATTAAGTCGCGGCCTTCAAATTGTCGCGGCCGCGGGTACCGCGTTTTAAAGGGCAATTGAACAGATTTTTGGGGCATTCCATTCTTCCCAAATTCTCTAACACCTGCTACCCGAATCTGAGAAATCTCATCCTCAATCCTCAACACATAATCTGAGCAAATTTTCG
>CACSLK010003174.1:6105884-6126129 GCA_902706635.1 Striga hermonthica
GGTTAATGGCAAGAAAATTAATATTACTCCTTAAACTCACGGCTATCTATATATAACATAAATAGGTGGAAAATTCTTAAGTGAAAATGAGGTAAACTCTTTATTACACCAAGCTAAGCACTCTCCGCTCCCTCTCCATATCCTCACGGCAATACACATTTATATAGCTCAGTGGAAATTTTTATCTCTTGACCATGACTATTCTCACGGCTACCTCACATAATTGAGGATAATTTTGAAGGTTAATCATTATGAGGACACTTGTCCTTATGATCATAAAGGGTGGCAATTTAAAATCCTAACCATACAGCTTACTCATGCACGTAGGTGTCCTCAATACTGACTTTTACTAAGTACAAAATGATAGGCATGATCTAATAGTAAAACTTAATGTCCATAATTCTTACATCACTGTACGCGGATTTGGGCTTAGGCACAACTGCATGAATTAACTTTGCTATGTAAAATTAGTACAATTCTTATCCTTACAATATATATATATATATATATATATACTAGATTTGCTCACGCCGTGCACGCACGGCGGTCTAACACCCCGTGTAAAACTACAGTAAAAATTTGACATAAGCTTTGTATGTTATAGTTGTTCACATATATTGTATTTTTTATTTTTAGTAGAAAACCCATCATTTATTCATACCAATCTGCTCCTATTGCTACTTACACACTTTCTTACCTCAAGTCTCTAGTTTCCTATCTCAGTTGGTCAGAACATCAGATGAAGCCCACTTCGAAAGAGGGTATTGGTAATTATTGATTCATTTAAGAATCTTGAAATGATGTTGTAGCAATTTTTCTGTGTCCTTTTAATTGTTCATTAAGATGAAGAGGCAAGAAAAAAAAACACGGAAAACAAACAAATAGAAGCAATTCATTTAACATAGATTGCACAACACATTAATAATCAAGATTTTTCCAAACAAGGGAAAAACAGAAGGACAAACCAAAATATACCTTAGAAGTTGGAACAAAGCCTATCGTGATTGATGTAAGAGAAATTACATAATATGATGCAACAGGAAACAATATCAGCATGTTTCTTGTGAAATGATGCAATATACAAAATTATTCACAACAAATCCCAACTTCTTACTCTTGATGATTGACACTAAAATTGTAACAACCAATAATCACATGATTTCAGCACTTTGGATTAAAATTCCAACAACAAACACGACCAGAAAAATGACCAGAAATTCAATTTGGAGATCTGCTGAAACAACATACCGACAACACTAAAATGACTTGATAGTAAAAAAAACACAGTTCATATCCCTAGAGAGGAAAAAAAAACAACAAAAAAGAATCCAAAAAGACACTCAGTCAAATAAACACAATGTCGTTTTTGGTAGAGCATATTAAAACCAGCTATAATTAAATCTAAGGTTGCACTAACCAGTTATATATAAAAAAAGAGAGATATTTACCATGGATTATTAAAGTATGGTCTTCTTTATTGAAGTATTTAAGCTCTATTCTAGAAGCTCGCAAGATAGACCTGCATTCCCAAAACATTAAAGCATACAAATAATAGTAACTATATTATAAAATGAAGAGTTTAAACAAAATGAAATCCAGATGAACCAACTGATACGATTCGTGCTCGTTCTGTAAAACAACTTGGGCACACCATTTTGATAAAATAGATCTACCAAAGAATCATAATAAATGCTATTGAAAACTGCAAAAAAAACCATCAAATGCAATTTTTAAAAAGAAACAATAAAAGAAGAGCATAACAGGCAAAAATTGTTTAGCTAACACTTACCTGTCTCCCACATGAAAACTTTCTGAGATTTGTTTTTCGAAGCACCACAGATCTGTTACCTGAAGCTCGACTGCGAATTTACTGAAATGCAACTAATATGTTCCTAGCAGCTCGCACGATTAACCATGATCAAAAAACAAATGTAAGCCAGTAAAATATAAAAAAAAAAACAAAAAAAAAAAAAACAAAAAGGCCTATGATTATCAATAAACAGGCCTTTGAAAAAAATATGAGCATCCAAAACACAAGGCACATTTACTTTCTCGAGTATGTTTGGAATGCATCTCTCCTAGAGACCAACTCCCAAATCGTGAGCTGTAAAAATACATACATAGAAGCTACAAGTGTATAATTCCTAAAGCAAGTGTATTCTACAACTTCCGTTCTGAAAAGAAGACGCAAGAAAGCCATTTACTTATATGCACTCTCAGTTTCTTGTTATTAATTAGATACTGAATGATAATCTTTGAACCTATCACATACATTCAGAGAGAGTTTAATAGAAAAAACAAACATAACATAGAAAATGAATTGTAATCCAATCTCATGTAAGTGTCCTCCAAGGTCTAACATGCAACATCCTTATTTTCAAAAACTTTTTTTGAGTAATTGAAATTTATTGATATAAAGCATGAATAATGATATTTGCTAGAAAAGNAAAAAAAAAAAAAAAAAAAAAAAAAACTCAGTGATAAGGCAATGCATCGCTAATGTGATATTATAGAGCAAGTTTCTTAGCATTTCATGGATAGAACCTAAAACATGAGTTACGTCGACCAGATTTAAGGAAATGGCGTGAAGACTCACAAGATTTACAAACACTTTCAAATTGAATCCATGTAGTACTGTCAAATTTCCAAAGAAACCAAAAATTTACTCCAGAATCAAGTATTAGAAGGATAATGACAACTCATGGACTAAGAAAAACAAAGGACATTGGAGATCCCAATGATCCAGATATCATAACTCTTGCATTATTCCTAGTCTGTAATGATGACAGAGGGTACCAATTCATAAAACAGGAATTTTAGAAGTATTTCAGAAGCATGAAGCAGTGTATCACCGAATTGACAGGGTATATTATGATTATTATAAATAATTAATCGATGTATCACTAAGAGATGGATGCTGCTACACATGTTCATACAACCACAATGCCCAGAAGACACTTGCTATTAATTAAGCCAGTGAAACATCCTTTGTATATTTCAATTGCTAAATCACCAAAGTTTTGTTATGACCCCTTGTACCAAGCGTCAACCAGCAAGACAAAAGTTGGTTTATATATCATTTTCAGGTTCCACAGAAATCATTTTCATTTTCTGAGATTTCTTCATGAATTTAATTGAAAACTACCATATTCTCAACTCAATTTCCGTATTCACTCGTTTAAATATATACTATTTAGTATTTTACACTTTTCTTTTTTAAATAGCTTTTAGCTACAGAAAATGAATAAAGTTGTATACCTTATGAAAAACTTGAAATTGGGTGATATACTACCAACTAAAATATTGCAGGTCGAAAACCTATAGCTTAGACAACGAGATAAATGTACTTAAATACAGTTAAACATGGTCAGAACTCTGAGTAGCATAACAAATGGAAACCAAAGCAAACCTGGAGGACCGAAACTAATGATATAGCTGTTCCAGTAAAGGATGGAAGAATTAACAACTCCGAGGTAGGATTAGCAGAATAAGCTGAAGAAGATGCAGAAAGGACCTTCAAAACCTAGAGAGAGAGAGAGGGGGGGGGGAGACAGCCCAGGAAAAAAAAAGTACACATATCAACGTACTGAAACTTATTCACACTCTGTTACTCTTGCTTAAAAAAACACAGCAAACACAACAAGCTTCCACATACCAAGCTATTTTCAGGATTCACTGAATGTCCAATCCCTTTGAAAAGGACCGGGGCCTGTTCCACAAACATAAAGCATGCATTAATAAATGTCAGCTGGCATATTGAAACTGATCACTGATGTGCACGAAAAGCTCATAACATGTAAAACAGGAATAAGGATGATAAATTTTTTATTGGGGCAAATTATTGGGAATAGATATTAATCGATCAGGTTGTACATGAATGCGAGGGATGAACAAAGATTATGATGATCCCCAGAAGACGGAAGCAGAAATATAGCAGTAGACTTTTCATAAACTGACCTCTATTTTACTACTTCCAAGAATAACATCAGACTGAATATAACCATCCGAAGCAATTAAGGTATGGTCTCCTGCAGTTTCAGAGACAGCATGACCAGTGTGATCAATGACCACGGCAGACGGGTCCTGCAAAACAGAAAATTCCTGTGACAATATAAAATTGAAAGTGAAATATATAAAAATCAAGTGCGAGTACTGGATAATTAGGCTAAGGCTGAGGAAAAAGAAACACAGATAGGTAGATAAACAGAAGAGAGATATGCAAACAATGTCCCATTAAACGCAGCATATATAACTTTTAGAAACTGATGCTAGTCACAAAAGTTAGTGATTTCAGAAAATAATTAACATTCTGGAGAGGAGTTGGCATAAAAATATACACAAACAAAATGGGAAATAAATAACCTATGGAGTGCCATTGCATTATGGTGATTAAAGCAATGGTGAGTTGGGTGAATATATGATAATCCGTGTGAATTATTACAGGTTTACTTATGCCGTTCTTGGCAAAATAGTTGTAACTCAATCCATGATCCTTTGTTGTTTGCTCCTCTTAGAGGAAAAAAATAACTGGGAAAAAATGAGAGTAGCAAATTAACATGAGGGGAAAAAAGAGATTCAAGAGTGTTAACTTTTTAGCTCTTCGTAAAGACAGATAAGTAATAGTTGTCGTTGTCCTTAAACCTGCCTCCATGCGATAAAATCCACCAGCACCAGACGAAATAGAGACGTGCAACAACGTCAAACCGTGCCGTGCAAGCCATACCGAACGAAGTCGCTATTTCTGTTAAAGAGAGAAAGTTCAAGCCCTTTAAAATTTTTCATTCACAATTGTGTTATATTTCAAGAAAGTAATCCAAAAAATGAGTTTTTATTCACAAATAATATATGGGCATTATTCAACAACAAAATAAGAAAAAAGCTTGCAACATGTGGAAAAATATGCCTACTTGGAACAACTGATAGCATTAATCTCTAATTGTCTGCATACTATTCCATGCTACAGGTGCTCCAAGTCCAAGAAACCAACACACTAAACATGCCTTGAAAATTTCATTTGATGATACAAAGAAACCAATGAAACACAAACAATACAGTTACTACAGGCTGCTGAATGACATAAGACGTACGAATATATCTCATTTATTTAATCAAGCAAATTTTAACACGTGGCCATTTATATAACAATCTGTCCAAAAAGCAGCCCAAAACAAAAAGGAAAGGATGAGAAGGAAAAAGTGCAATGGCGGAGAGAAAGTGAGCAACAAATAAATACTTTTCATACATTCAAATGTTCAAAAATAAAAGCATAGAATACGAAGATGGGATTCCCATACATTCGACAGATGAAACTCAACAAAGAAAGCAAAGAAATAAATGGTGTTGAGTAAGTCTGACGGTGTAAGATTTCCTACAAAAAAATGTGTTACTCCCAACGCCCTTTTTATCAATTCAACTTAATAATCCACATGGAACTCCAACAAGGTATGCCTGAGTGAAATACAGCATATTAGCCTTTCTCAAAACAACTTTTGCAAGAGCATAAATGAGAAGATCACTTTCCAAAGGTTAATATCCATGATTCACACCAAAATGCTCACAAATAATTTGCAGATGTTTCACGGAGGAAAACACGACATAGCTATAGCCCCTCACCATTAGTAACTTGCAGTTGATGAGCAGTCTAATGGTAGTTTAAATGCTTGAAATCTATAGAGTGGGTGACCACCAAATAGAAGAAAAAGAATTCGAACTTACCAGTCATAATAGCGGCCATCGAGTCTCTTATAACCGATGGCCTGAGCAACATCAATGGGCCTGGCGGATGGATACGGCCTCTGCCGGAACCTCCAAAGCCCAAAAAAGAACCGTCTAGCAAAATCCCATAATTTATTTTCTGCCTGTTTGCGGATTTTTGTTGCTTTCCTAGGCATTGGCCTCCCGTCCAGCCCAAGCACATGAGGCGCTGACTTCAAAATACAAAATGCAAAACAAACAAACACGAGTCAAGAAAAAAAAAACATACTCACACCAAAATCCAACTTTCATATCCTTTAAAGAAATACAAATGAGACTCAAACCCGCCAAAACTTCTTATCTTCTAGCCGGTAAGGTGAGGAATATTCCGAAGCTCGATCTCATTAAGCTTATCTACAATCTCCTCCGTGCGGGCTATAAAAAAAAACACACAATCCAAAATACCCTTTCTTTTAACCCACACAAATAATTATTCCTCTAAGATCCTAATTCCAGTTGACATGAACAATTACATCAAGTTCAAGTAGCATCACTAATTACACCAACTGAAAATGGAAAAAAAAAAGAAAAAAAAATAGACCTTTTTTTAGAGACGAAAGGATCGTGATCATGCCCGGGCGACTGATAGCGTCCCTCTCCACAGTCTCCCTCGACATTTTGGCATTACGTCCATCTATCATCGCCTCAGATGCGGACCTTCTCGATGCTTGTGGAGCGGAGCACCTTCTTCATCGCCTCCGGTCGTCGCCTCCGGTAGCGAGAGGTCGCCAATCACCTGGAAACCCTAATCGTCTGAAAGTAGACTTCGTGGGCCAGAGTACTTCTTTGGAAGTTAGCTGCAGGGTCGCTCACTGATCCCTTGTTGGGCCGCAGCAGACCTCTCCGTCGACGTTAGCCGAATCTGCCTCCGTGACCCTGACGCCGCTTGCTTTGCCGCTTCCGCACGCCGACTCCGCCGTTCGATCCGCCTGCGTCGCCGACTCCCTTTCCCTGAAGCCTGGCCATGAAGAGTGGTGGAAACAAAAATTTCCTCTATGATTTCCCTTTGCCATCTCCACCTCTCGAGAAATGGGATATTGAAAAGAAAATATTGAGAGGAAGTTTCTCAAATTTTACTGAATGAAAGACTGGATAGGTGATTTATCAGATTTTACGGAAAATGAGGGAAGAGCACGTTCTTCCCTTCCTTTATGCGTGAAATGAGGGAAGCGTGAAATGAGGGAAGTGACAACGTTGATGCCCGGCTCACTTTTGCACCAAGAAAAAACACTCACAAATAACCATATTAACCTTAAAAAAGTAGGGTTAAATTGGGGTATTTTTGTCACTTAAAGAAGTGGCAATGAGGTAAATCAAAAGGGACACGTGTCGACCACTGGAAGAGTCGAAAAAGGATACGTGTCGGCGTAAGAAACATTCTAACTCTTCCATATAAGATATAAGAGATATATATATATATATATACTAAATACTTAAAATAATATCAAACTTTACACTAACCCGGCTAGGGTTAGACATATTATGACCAAATTTACTCGACTTCGGTTGGAACTCGACTTAACGATTAATTTGAATGTTCTAAACTTCGAATAATTAATTCCAAATAATAATGTCCGTTTACAAAATAATTCAGAAATTAATTATCGAAACTAACTCGATTAATCAATAAACCGAATAGACTTTCGACTTAAAGTCGAATTTATTTCTGAATAACTTATTAACTGGGCTCGAACTCATCTTTGACGATTTATCGAATATTCTCAAATTCTATTAATACGTCAATACTAGAATAATTAATCCCGACTCACTGATGTTTTTTTATTAAAATAAACAGACTGAGATTATTTATTATCATTGACTCGGTTAATAAATAAAATTAACCGGATATACTTTCGACTTAACGTTGAACTCGGAACTTAACTAGCTGAATAACTTGAACTTGAACATTTACATGAATATTTATTAACAAAGGCTAGCTTACATTTAAAAGCTAGTATTTTCCCTTATTAATAAAACTCGGGGTGTTACATGGTCGCCGGTGGAGCTTCGTTTTGTGAAGGTAAGCCCCCCGTCTGCGCTTTGCCGGTAAACCTTGGATTCGGTCTATTTTGGCAGGGCTCCGCCTCCTTTGGGTGGTGGGGTCTGGGCCTCCGATTGGGCCGCTTGCGGTGGTGTTGGGCGGCGTGCGAGTTTTTGAAAGGGTGGGGCTTCGGTCGCTGCAGCTTTTCAGTCGTGGGGGCTGGGGTTAAGGGACAGACCCACCTTCACCCTCTCCTGCCCGGTTAGTGGTGTTAGGCGCCGGGGGTACCTGAGCTCGATTAGTGGTGTTAGATGGGCTCGGGTAGGGGTGCACATATTGCGGTTAACCGACCAAAACCGACCAAAACCAAAATTTTGGTTTCGACTGAAACTGAAACCGAAAAATTAGTTCGGTTTTCGGTTACTAGTTTCCCAATATTTCGGTTTTCGGTTCGATTTGGCTATAACCTGTCGGTTAACCGAACCGAACCGAAAACCGATAATATACATATAATATAAAAGGCCCAATATAAATGTTGTGTTATACAAGCCCAAAAGCTGCAACAAGTCACCCACCACAAATCACTAAAGCAGGCCCAATACATTATCACTGACACTCATCTTCCATCGACCCATATTCACAATTTGTCAGATAAATTGTTATGCATTTTGGTCGGTAATAATTCCAGGACAAGTTTTCTCTTTTTTTTTTCCTTATGCATTTTGGTTTTTTTTTTGTAAAATTATTAAGTAGTATCTATTGTTATTTGTAANNNTTTTTTTTTTTGTCATTTCTTTATTTTATCGGATAACCGGTAACCGAACCAAAAATCGATAATTTTCGGTTAAAAACCGAACCGAACCGTAATTTTTGGTTCGGTTTTCGGTTTTAACATTGGACGAACCGAAAATTCGGTCAACCGAATTTTCGGTCGGTTCGGTTCGGTTTTAATCGTTTATGCAGCCCTAGGCTCGGGTAGTTCGGGGTTGGGGCTGGTCGATTCTGTTTCAGTTGAAGAAGAGTCGATTCGGGGATTGGTTCGGGCTCGCTTCAGCTACTTTTATAGGCGTTCGCGCAGATTCGGTAGTGGATTCTCTGGCTAGGAATCTTTCTTGTGTCGATCGTTCACTGCTGGTTCGAGCTAGCTCATTCACTGGGGAAGAGCTGTTAGATTTATTTTAGTATTTTAGTGTTTTTTTCTTGTGTTTTTGTTATGTGTTCGTATTTGTGTAGCAAGTGTCTTATGTTCTTGCTTTTGGTCGTTGGCCCATGTGAGCCCGAATGTCAAACTTATTATCCTGTTGGGATCAGACACTCGTGTATTACCCTGTTGGGGTCCTTGTAGTTGTTTGTGTTGTTGGTTAGTTTAGTTTCGAGTGTTTTTATTCTAGCGTTGCTAACAGAGATTCTAGGCGGTCTTCTAACCAGTCCTCCCACTTTTTCAGCTGTTGGCTGTTGTGTATTCGCATGTGCATTTTGATTTATATTATTACCTATCGTTAGTATCACATAACTTGGGCTAGGAAATTCATTACACTTAGGTTTAGAAAAATACTACACTTGGACTTACAATGTCTCGATTAAACAGTTAGGCCCGGTAAGTTAAATAATACTTGGGCCGAGAAAGAAATACGATAGCTTGAATTTAAAATGGGCCGACTAATTAAAATCGACTACGGCTCGGACTAAAATGTGGGCCTACTAAATTTATTAGATTCGCTCGAAAATTATTGGGCTTATAGAATAAGGTAATCATTCGGCTTTGGTTCGATTTAATAAAATTTCAATCAATCCAAGGTTCGGATTTAAAAATATAATCGATACTTGGGCTAATTAAATCCGACTTTAATAATTAAAATTGAATAAATTCTCCATGGCTTAGACTTTAATATTAATTATTTAATTTAATGCAATTAATAATAATACATGTATCAAATTAGGAAACTTAATATTTATGGAAACATAGTCGAGCTCCATAAATAGTAAATTAAAATAGGGGCGTTACAATCTATCCTCCTTAAAATATTTTCGTCCTCGGAGATGCCAAAACTAAACATAAGTCCGACTCGACTAGAAACAAGGAGTCGAAAACAATAGTACCAGTCAGAACTGAAACTCTGGGTAATGAGCTCGGATCTCTCGCTCCCAAGTGGCCTCGGCCTAGCCATGGCGGCTAAATCTCTATTACTCAGCTGTTGGACCTCTCGGTTCAAAATCGTTATCGGCTGCTCCTCGTAAGTCAGGTTCTACCCGACCTCGAGCTTGCTGAAATTCAACACGCGCCCTGGATGATGCACGCAATTTCTGAACATCGACACATGAAAGACGTGCACACCCAAACGCTCGGGTAGCAACGCCAAACGGTATACTAACTCGCCCACTCGATCGAGGATCTCGAATGAGCCTAGAAAATGAGGATCTTGGTCTGACACTATGGTCTCAGCTACTCCGTTGAATCGAGCAATCCCACGGATGTAAATACTGGCAAACTACTCCATGGTCATCGTCGTCCTCACGGGCAAATGCGGGCTGACTTCGTCAGTCGGTCCCCAACTACCCAAACCGCATCGAGCTACTCTTTCAATTTGGGTAGTCCCGTAACAAAATCCATGGTAACATGCTTCCACTTTCCCAACGAAACCTCTAGTGGTTGAACGAAACTGGGTGGAAACTTGTGCTCATAGAGAAAAAAACAAACATTATGTTTTTACTTTTTACTGATGTTTGGACAAGTCAAACGAGTTATAATCACGCACTAGACGTGCTAGAACCATAATAGAATTTGTTGGGGATGAGTTGTAAAAATCGGGCACGATTTGAAGTCTGAAAGAGCTTGTAAAAGCTCACTGCGCACATACATGTAGCTAGCTCTATCGCTGTCTGCAACGACTGTGACGCTTGCTTCCACTGCTCGTGACCAATTTCAATCGTCGAACATAACGCTAGTCGTGGTCCGCTATAGATTGTGCCTCTTGGTGTCTATAAGTTGTCTTTGGCTTCCACATGTGTCTGTGCACGCCCCCAAATGTGTCTTTTGACACATAAACCTCTAGATGTGTGTTTCCTACATCTGTAAATGCCAGCATCAGCAAAAGCAATGTCTAAAGTTCATACTGCCCGAGGGCCCTTCATCTTATGAATGGGAGAATTATTCAGAAACTGACAATTAAATGGTTGTTGCATTATAGTTTTCAAAGTTCATATAGCATGTTATGTTCTTTGATTTTTTGTTGAGTCTTGGGAGTTTAAAAAACTAGTATTGTTTGTTGAAGGCTTTGTTGACATTCGTTCCGTCAACTAGACTACTAAAGCGGTAGTGTACTATTTCGACTATAATTAGTGCTTTAATGCAATTAAAAAAAGGAAAGAGAAAAAACAATTATTAAATGATGGATGAATTGATCCGCTGCCCACGGATTTTATTGAAGGATTTTGGCCGCTCCGGGGACTCTTTTCTACTAGGATCTATTGAAGGTTGTTTTTAACGAGAAAAGAGATATTGAAGGCCTAATATTTTCTATATCTAGATTTTTTTTTAGTGATCTATCATCTATTTTTAAATGGGAATTTGATGCCCTATTATCCAATGGGAATTGAATCCCTTTTTCAATACTAAGGGCTTGCTATTTATAGATGGGAGAGGCCATTATAATATATTAATTTCAGGAACAAGTAGCGATTACTTAATAGTCGGTGGCATGCATGGCGACACGTATCCTTGCAAGTTGCCCATCTTACTCAACCCATTCTTTAGGCGTTGTGAACCGGTTATGGGCGACAATCCTTTTCACACTAGTATTTAGTTGAAATCGGTCTGAAGAAAAATTTTGCCTCTACCCAACGTGGGGAGATGACTTCACTGGTCTGATCCCCCTATAGTCTAGAGTGAGATCGGCTTGGAGGCTTGCGTCTTTGTTCAGGCCGATGTGTACCTGGCTCCGGGTCCTTAGGATATCGCCGATAGAGGCTTATTGTCCACGAACTCTAATTGAAAAATCGTCATCGATGTCATGAGTGGATTTTTCGGACGGCCAACTCTTGATTAGTGGGGTAAAGGCCTTTTATTCGAGGATATAAAGGTTGCGTCTTCAAACTTCTTTAGGGATAATTATGACAGTTTTGTTAATGATGGGATTGGGCCTATGAAAAAGCACGTTCGTCCGATGGTGAACTGCCACATATCGGATTTTCAATATTTCGGGTGTGGAGGGTCTCCCCTTTCTTAAAACGTTTCATTTTCGAATTTAATGATAATGGCGCATGGACCAAGGAGAATATATGAGAGTACGCATATATAAGGGAAGACAAATATTTTCCTTTTTTTATTGACAAAGCTTCTCTTACAAACAAATATTTTTATTCTTTTTTTTGTATCGCCGTTACTCTTCTTGTAATTTGTTCTTTCAGAGAGAGAGAATTATTTTGTGTCGCTTTGTTAGAACTATTGTGATATTGAATGATGGGTCTAAAGCATATACTCTAAAACGTATATTTATCACGGAGTGCGCTAAGTGTAGTACGAACTCAAACATGAATTGTAAAATGCGGAAGCAATTAGACCGAAGATATAAAAACTCTTCAGGGAAGCATCCCACTTCCCCTCAGAGCTCTTTCATTGATAAAGCGTATAAAGACATAGTTTGGAATTACAAGACTCGAACTCCCTTCTAGTCTAGCCAACACTATTCACGATCCTATCAACTAATTCTCCGGCCACGTCCCGTGGACTTTTTATCCTACACTTACTCCCTAAGTGTAAAAACAAAAGATAGTTTTAATGAAATAAAGAAACTAAACAAAAACAGCTTCAGTCCTTGAGTGCGTAAGAACTCTCAACCTGAACTGTGTACAAAACTGAATAGAATAGAAAATATGAAGCTCAAATATTTCTCTAAAAAACTCTCACTCTTCAGCAGCCGCAATAAGAGCTTCTTCTAGGGTATTTATATGATCTCCTTAGGGTTGGAGTCTTCTTTAAGGCATAGGACTCCTTATGATTTCCTTCCATATTTGTAGCATGTATTTAGGCAAGTGTGGATCTTTTTTTCTCTCTCTTAGATCTCCTAGCCACGCAGACCTCTCTCTCTTTCTTTCCATTAAATCTGATCCCCTGCCATATAAAATATCAAGATAAGACCAAGGCAATCTTATATTATGGAATATAAAATAACCTAAATAGGGAAATAATATAATATAAGAATCTTCCCTTTTTTTGTGGTTCCAGGTGCTTGTTCGAACTGATGAACTAATGCCAAATAAAATATTTTTCAATCTCTCCCTTTGCCATCTAGTTCGAAAACACAGATTTAAAGCACTCCTGAAAAGTGAGAACATCAAGCACCAAACAAAAATAAAGAATACACATGGAGGAGATAATTCAAATTCAAAATAATGACTGTGAGCAAACACAGTTCTCCCCCCCAGTTCCTACAGCCATCTAAGTCAACACACAACCAAATTAATCAATCAAACTACCATTCATAAAAAACAATCAAACAGCAAGAGTTAATAAGCCCATCACAAACAGTAGCTAACAACAGATACCACATCACAAAAGCAAATGAAATACGAGGTTCTTTAATACATAAATACCTCCATACATCCCTCAGCACTCAAAATAAAAGCAAATAAACTACTTTCCAGCTTCAAATTTGTCAATTGCCTCATCAGTCGAATCTCCCCCAGAATCAGAATCTTCATCACCTTTGCCAGCACTACCCCTCTCCCCCTTTTTCGAACTACGGGATGCCGAAGGGCCTGAACCCGTGTTCTTACGCTTTGACCCCTTGACTGTCTGCAGCACTTGACGAAGGTAGGCCTGCTGAGCAGCAACCTTCTTTGCCAGATCATCCGACTCATCAAGCTGTTGAGCCACGAACTCATCCCAGTTTTTAGGGACCAAGGAGGGAGCAAGTTCTCTTGTGACCTTGGTTATCCCTTTCTCATTCAGTGTGCGAGCACTCACAGAGAGTGCCTTTCCAGGGTTCTCAAGAGAATCTTGGTAGCGTGGGTTAACAAAAAAATTATGGGCAGCCAAGAAGGACCAAATAAGACAAGGAAAATGAAGGGTTTTGTGAGACTCAATGTTAGCGACAAAGGTTTGAAGAATTTCAAAGACAAGATCCCCAAAGCTGAAAACCTTCCCAATCATGACCCAATAGATAACTTTACTTTGTAACTCAGTGTGCACAGTTTTGTTTGAAGTAGGGGTCCAGTTGCCAGCACCAATTTTATGCAGCAGATTAGGAACTAGGCTGAGAGAACTCACAGGTATATTTGAACCAGGCCATGTGTCTAACTGACCAGAAGTAAGAACTTTGGTCATGGCGTCCAAATCAACCTCAGTGAGGGAAGAATTATAAAGATCAGAAGGCAAACCAAGATGAACATTAAACAAAGCAGGAGACATGTCAATCACACAATTTCGAAGAAAAAGCTTGTGAAAACGAGGGCTATCAGAAACAAACACAGCAGGGGTGAGAATTGCATATAACTCTTTTACAGCTTGACCAAAAAACGGCTGGAGATCAGACACAGTTTTAGACAAACCGATAGACTCTATTAGATGGAGAATACCCAAATCAGCAAACTTACAGTCTTCCACAGGATACTCAGACCAGAACCCATAAGACCCAAAGTTGATAACCATTCATGGGCAGCCTCTGTATAGAACCGGTTGGTAAAGGTTTTCTCTAGGTCGTACGCATCATCTTCAGGTTCAGGTGGAACATGAGGCTCATCGATGGATTCTTTGCCTCGGCGACGAGTGAAGCGACGCACCAGAATTTTATATGAAGGCATCGGTTGATCGGAATGGACTTCCACCAGAGTAGCTGCGGTGTCGTCCTTTTCGCCCTCGGTGGTCGCTGTTTTGGTCGCAGACTTGGTCGCAGAAGTTGGAACTGCAGAAGACTCCCCTGAGTCTGAGCCGCAGGGACTTCTTCGAACCCTAAGAGACCAGGAACTCTAGTGGCCAGCGGAGAGGGTTCAAAATTCTTGCCGACATTGTCTGATTTGGACAGTGAACCAGATGGAGAAGAAGTAGCAGATTTCTTCGGAGGAAGGGATTCACGAGATGGCGACTTAGTTGGTGGTGGAGACTCGCGCTGTGAACTCGCAGTGAGAGAGAGGCGACGTCTCTTCAACCTTTTCTCCTTGTGCTTCTTGAGTCGCTTCTTTGATTTGTCTTTACTTCCGGCCATGGGAGAAGGAACGCGATTGAGAATGGCAAAGATTAGGGTTTTGATCGGAGAGAGTACAAGGCAGAGAGAAGAAAGAGATGTAATTTCAAGTGGTAAAGAGAGAAAGGTGTTAGAGTCATAATGAAAGAAAAGAAAAGAGACGTGAGGATTAAAAAGGTTCTAACATAGAAAACTGAAAAGCAATTTTATTGGTTCAAGGAAGAGAGAGAAAGGCGGTTGGGCGGTTTTGAGAAAGTTAAACAGCAACTAATCCCTCCAAAATCAAAATTCAAACACAATAGATCTCCTCACACAAATAACTTCTCACCTTATTTCGAAATTAAGGAAAGAAATCAGATTATATCCTCAAATATATATTCTCCACAAAATTTTAGACTCAAATAGCTCACTTTCAAGAAGGAAACCATATGCAAAAATGCTAAGGATGGAAATAAAAATAAAGAAAATAAACTCGCACACAAGATACACTAGATTCAAAAAATCTTTTCCTTCTCAACTTAGACAAAATTGACGAAGACAGTCCGAGACCAACTTTGAGATTCAAACTTCCCAAGGAACATACGATAAGCGGATATATGTATATACACAGAGTAGTGCGAACCGCAACTTCAATTTTGCAAGAACACATGCCGTATTATTCATAGTGCATTTCACTTAGTAACAATCACTGCAATAGTGAAAGTCAACCCCATTACTTTGCACCACGATTTTAAGCAAGGATCCTACGTTTTTTTTATATATATATTTTATTAAACAACACTACGGTTTTTATGTGGGTGACTACCTTATAACTCCGCATAAGAACATCACATAATAATATGCAATGTGTGTCACTAGCTTATGCCCCTCCCAACATTTTCTGTCCAAGACGCTCTTTTCACAGTTGATCTCGTATTGGGAAACGAACCATGTTCTAGCTATCGCTCTAGATCATTTATGAGAAGGCAGCTCTTTGTGACAAAAACCAAAAATACTGAAAATAAGTACGTTCCTCGGTAATGTAAGAACATGCAGTCAGTCTTAGACAATCAACATCTCTCAAGTTTTCAGAGGAGTTAGAACTTCAATTAAGAATCTAGTGGTGAAGAGAATGCAAAATGCACGACATGCCTAATGCAAAATACCTTATATGCTTACAAGCAATGCAATAGATAAATACTAATAATGCACAATACAATATAATATAATGGAAGATCACACAAGCATTCAGAATGAGCAGATCCCTAAGGATTTCCTTAGAGAAATGAACCTTTGAGAATCCAGTGCTTTAGTGAATATGTCAGCCAGCTGGTTTTGCGTAGAAACATACTCAAGGATAATTACATCACTCTCGACTAAATATCTAATAAAGTGATAGTGAATATCTATGTGTTTAGTCCTAGCTGGATTTTGGAGATGTTAATTGGGCTGGTATTATCACAGAAAAGGTACACATTTCTTACCTCAAGGCCAAACTCAATCATCATTTTCTTCATCCATACGAGCTGGGAGCAACAACTTCCAGCAGATATATATATTCGGCCTCAGCTGTAGAGAGTGAAACGCAGTTCTGCTTCTTACTAAGCCACGAGATGAGATTATTACCTCTGTAGAAGCAACCACCAGAGGTACTACGTCGATCATCGACGTTCCCAGCCCAATCCACATCACTATAACCTGCAAGACTAGAAGTCGTGTCACGTGAGTACAGAATACCTAAGTCAAATGTGTCGTGCACATACTTGTTGATGTGCTTCACCGCCTTCAAGTGCGATTCCTTAGGATTAGTTTGGTACCGTGCCCACATACCTACACTGAAACACAGATCAGGTCTACTGGCAGTCATGTAAAGTAAACTACTTATCATGCTTCTATAAAGCATAGAATCAACTGAAGTTCCAGCATCATCCTTAGAGAGCTTAGAGTGACTCCCCATTGGTGTTGCTGGACACTTAGAATTTTCTAGACCAAATTTTTTCATAAGATTTTTAACATATTTGGTTTGATGGAGAAAGATCCCTTCCTTGGATTGCTTTACTTGCAGGCCCAAAAAATAGGACATCTCTCCAACCATGCTCATCTCAAACTCTCTAGACATGTGGCTGACAAACTCATTTAGCCAAGTTCTCGAGGTAGAACCAAAAATAATATCATCTACATAGATCTGCACGATGATAATATCTTTGTTCGATTTTCGCACAAAGAGAGTTTTATCAACTCCCCCTCGAGAATATCCCATTTTGACGAAAAATTGGGTCAGGCGTTCGTACCAAGCACACGGAGCTTGCTTGAGCCCGTACAAAGCCTTTTTTAGTCTATAGACATGGTCTGGATGATGAGGGTCCACAAACCCTTCAGGTTGCTTAACATAAGAAACTTCTTTCAAAAAAACCATTCAAAAATGCAGACTTTACATCCATTTGATAAATAACAAATCCAAGTAAGCACGCAATAGACAAGAACATCCTAACAGACTCCAAGCGAGCAACAGGGGCAAATGTTTCATCAAAATCAACACCCTCCTCTTGAGTGTACCCCTGAGCTACAAGGCGAGCCTTGTTCCTAGTGATCTCTCTTGATTCATCCGTCTTATTTTTAAAAATGCATTTGGTTCCAATGACGTTTGAATCAGAAGGTCTAGGGACAAGTTCCCACACATCATTCCTAACAAACTGTTCTAGCTCTTCTTGCATAGCCTGAACCTAGAAATCATCATATAAAGCCTCTTTGGAATTTTTCGGTTCCAACTTAGACACATAACACGCTAAATGACACAAACCAGCTATCTTACTAAAATCAGGTTTCACACCTCTAGTATTACGCTCAGTGATTCCTTCTATGATTTGATCCTTAGGATGATCCTTCTGAATCTTGGCGGGAGAATCTCACCTTGATTCAGTTGGATTTCCGGAGGACGTTGGAACATTATATTCATTACCTTGCACACTTTCATCACAATCAAGGGTTTCAGACTTAACATCATTTAACACATTCTCAATCTCAGAATTTGGCAACTTCTTACCACTAGACACATCAATGTTGGACACATCAGGTGCAAACACACATTCAAGAGAATCATCAAAAACAACATTTATAGATTCCATGACCACTTCAGTATGCAAATTATACACATGATATGCACGGCTGTTAGTAGAATAACCAAAGAACTGACCAACATCACTCTTGGACTCAAACTTACCAAGATGTTCTCTGTCATTGTAGATATAGCACCGACACCCAAAAACATGAAAATATTTCACATTAGGTGCTTTACCTTTCCACATTTCATATGAAGTCAATCCAGTTCCTTTTCTACAATACACACGATTAGTAATATAAAATGTCGTGTTGACTGCTTCGGCCCACCATCTTAAGGACATGCCCTGTGATGCAAGCATCACTCTTGCCATTTCCTGAAGTGTCATGTTCTTACGCTCTACAACTCCACTCTGCTGTGGAGTAATTGGAGAAGAAAACTGGTGAAATGTACCACGAGATTCAAAGAACAGTTCAAAATCACGGTTTTCGAATTCCTTACCATGGTCACTTCTGATGGCAACAAGGTTGGTTCGTTTTTCATTCTCAAGTCTTAACAAGAGTTTCTTAAAAGAATCAAGTGCATCAGATTTGTCTTTTAAGAAATCAAACCAAGAAAATCTAGAATAGACAGGCATAACATTCAAGCATCCTACTCCAAGGACCTTATTCTTTGCCCCATCACCAAAATTTACTGAACTAGAAGAGACAGGCATAATATTTGTTAAGTTAGAACTCAAACCTATCATATGAAGAGAGCATCCACTATCAAAGTACCAGTTAGAATTTGACGTGGATTTCAAGCCAAGTATTGAAGACAGATAGACGTTCTTACTTTCCTTGGGAACCCAGATCTTTTTATATTCATGATTCACTATATCAATTTTCAGTTTAGGAGCTTTCAAGGGAACACCATGAGGACTTCAGTCATTAATTCGACCCGTATATATATCATTCATGCATTCTATAACACCTGGGACGAATGTGACCACGAATCCCACAGTAGTGGCAAACAGTATAAAGTTCTTACCAGAATTTTTGTGTTGTGCTTTTGGAGAGTTTGGCTTACCTTTCTCAGAATCAATTGAGTAACCTTCTTTAACAAAAGTTAGATCAGCCTTACTGAGTGAGAAACTTGATTCACCAACCTTCCCTTTCAGTTTTTGGTTGTGGAGATTCTTACTCGGGTTGGATGAACCAATCTGCTGACTCAATCTTTGAACTTCAGTGTATGATGGTTTTGGCTTGTTGATCAGTTTGAAAACTTCCTCACTCTTATTGAGCCTTTCTTCAAGAGTAGATCAATGACTCCAAAGTGTCAAATTTTCCTCCATTACTCGACTGAGTTCCTCCTTGAGAACAAGTATTTCAGTTTCTCTTTCACCTACAAGATTTTGCACAGCAAACAATTCGTTACGTAGAGATTCAATAGTGAAATTTTGCTCGTCACTTGCCTATTTATTGAGTTTATCCCCATGCTCAACCAGTGCAAGCTTTGCAAAACAACTGTTAAGGTCCTTGTCTTGCTTTCCGATATGGAGGTCTAATTTGATGAGTTTCTCGTTCAGATCAACGGTCATCACCCTCATCTTTTGAAGTTCATCCCTGAGATAGACAATCTCATTTTCACGTTCAGCAGATCGATGTTCCATAGCCTTCATCTTCTCTTTTTGAGCTTGGTACTTCTTGATGATCTTCGCTGCCTTGAGACATTTTTCTATAGCATACATGTGGAGTACGAGATTTTCAGCAGCTGGATCCGAGAATTCATCAGAGTCCACATCTCTCAAATTGTTCGCGTAAGAACTTGCGTCAAAATCTACATCAGTCAAATGAACAGAGGACGTAAAACAGTTATATTCATTAAGAATACATTTAGCAGAGTTATTTGAGTAGTTAGAATTCTTATTCTTTTTAGATTCTTCCTCCTCGTCGTCACTGGAGTCAGACCACGTAGCCTTGAACGTCTTGTTCTTCTTCTTGAAGTTAGGACATTCCTTTGGAAAGTGATTGAAACCCTTTCATTCACGACACTGGTCTTTTTCAACTCCTTGGTTAGAATTCTGAAACTTGTTCAGCTGCATGTCGGAACACCTTTCTCCGAATTGCTGAATTTGGTTCCTACCACCATCCAAGGACTTATTACCCTAAAACCTCTTTTTCTGAAATTTCTTCAGCTTCGAGACATTCTTAGTAAGTATAGTCAGAGCCTTTGTGATTTCATCAGCATCAAAGGATTCTGTTTAGTATAGATTTGATGGGCAAGGGATAACCGAGTTACCCGACTCGGGTC